>JAJFZO010000256.1:4472500-4661008 GCA_021397835.1 Moringa oleifera
TTGATTTGAGATTATGATAAACATGTTACAGTTTTTAACGTTTTTAGTTTTTCCTGTTGCATTTTAATTAATGTTCTTTTAATTGAATCTTTGAAAATGTGTATATAGCATGTGCTTGTGAAGGATCTTGCTTTCTCCACTCTCAAAGCCTTATGGCTTGTAAAGCATGGATGCAAACATGAATATGGAATAACAACCCAACATTGACACTGTGGCACAATAAATTTTTGCAAACATAGGACAGGACACAATGCGGGCAGATCAATCAATCAAATTTGTTTGATAATATTATGAAATCTTGTAAATTATATCATTTTCATTCTTTCAATTTGTAATAATTATCTACTAGAATTTTGTGGAAGTTTAGTGAAAAAACCATTATATATAAACTCAACATAACATTTGGTTGTTGCTATAATAGTTGAATATGAATTTCTAATGAAAGATAGTTGTAAACATTTATATTACCAATCTATTGACTGTATGGAAAATTATATGTTTGGAACAAAATGTAGGTAAAAAATAAGCCAAAACTTGCAAACATATTTGTGGATGTGCCCAAGAAGCACCCAAAATTTATGTTAAGTTTGTCCTAATGCAACTTGAAGTAATTTTGGGAACAAATGTCTTTCTAACATGTGCCCGAGGTGTGGTCTTCATGTCAGTGTCACACAGGGTTATATCTACCTCTTATCCTTATCTATGTTTGATAGGTTCTCACCAATACTTGGGATTGGACATGTTTATATTGGGTCATTCATGTGCTGAAATAAGATATCTGATTTATGGTAATTATCATTCAACTTCAATTTTGCAGTGGATGTTAGGTCACAATTTCTATTTCGGCTTTTATTTGGCTGTAGGCTATAGAGACTAACTAGATTGAAATTGGCAAAACCAAAGCACAAAATATTGTAGCTTTTCTCAATTTTATTTATATTAACTTTATTTTGATAATGAGCTTATGTTAGTTGTAGAATTTCATAAATTCTCACTTTGTGCAGCCTTTGAGAGCTGTGATTGCTAAAACATTTTATAAAGACCTTGGCCTAGAGGAAGATGATATATTTGTCTCAGATGGTGCAAAATGTGACATATCTCGTCTTCAGGTTTGATTACTGACATTGTAGTTTGGGATTTTATCCTTTAATTTCTGACATCCTATTCCATCTTTCTGTTATATGATGAATGATTTGCCTTCTTTCCTGCAGTTTACAATGGTTAAATTTCTATAAATATTTTTTCTTCCCTCAAAGTAATTTGGTTGACCGGCTCTCACCTTTTGCAGACTGTTTTTGGGTCCGATGTTACAATGGCAGTGCAAGATCCATCATACCCGGTAATTTTAATCATCTGAAATGGAATTAACTTTCTTCTGTTGTTGTACTAATATATCCTTCTCTTTTCCTAAGAATCTGTCTTCAATTGTGATATTTTATTGTCATACTAAAACTTCTGACCAGTCACTGTTGCTATATAGGCCTGTACATATCTAAACTTAAGACACATTGGTGAACTTTTGACCTTCCGGTGCCTCTTCCCTTCCCCATTTGCTTCTCGAATACCTTTGAGTGATATGGTCTTTTGGGGGGCTTACTTGTGTAGTTTGAGTGATGGAGTCTGGTCTACTTTTAGGATTTGGTGATTTGCTTTGTCAGATTCTGGGATAAATGATGTGGCAATCAAGGACATGTTATGTTAGCTGGATGGTTATTTGGCACAAGATAGTATGATATTGCGCTCTATAACTTGTACTTACCAGAAGAAATAAAAGGTAGTTTACATGAGGCAAGCATTTTGGGTAGTGTTTGGTTGATTTGATGAATATAATTTCATTATCTTATTGAAAAATCAGTGATAAAATGAAAAAAAAAATTCATGAATTCATGGTCATCTTCTTTTTGTTTCATTAAAACATTGCCTAAATGTTCAAACATTATTTTTCAATATACAGGCTTATGTAGACTCCAGTGTCATTATGGGTCAGACTGGACAGTTTCAAACAGATGTTCAGAAGTATGGGAACATTGAGTATATGAGGTGTACTCCAGAGAATGGATTCTTTCCTGATTTGTCTACTGTTCGTCGAACTGATATCATTTTCTTTTGTTCACCTAACAATCCTACTGGTGCTGCTGCAACAAGAGAGCAACTGACCCAGTTAGTTCAGTTTGCCAAGGATAATGGGTCAATCATAGTCTATGATTCTGCATATGCTATGTATATGTCAGATGACAATCCACGTTCCATCTTTGAAATTCCAGGAGCTAAAGAGGTAACTATAGAGTTGATATTCATTTTTGTCTTCCAGTCAGCTCTTGGTATTTTTTCTTTTGTATGTTGGCTTTGGAGGATGTTGTCTGATGATCTGATAGGAACGCGAACTATACCTTATCCAAACTGTTTCATGAACTATCAATTGCCATCCATTATTTTGTTTGTTCTTAAATACATCTGCACTCCAAATTGCTTTCTACTTCTGTTGTGCTAACAAGGACATAAACTGTCACTGTTAATGGATTGTCTCGTGATTCATGTAAAGAGGAAGCAGGTTTGGACACTGTCTTTCTTGACTCTGAATTTTTAGGCTGATATATGATATGATGGGATGATTAGACCAAGTGACATCCTCATCTATATGTCGGGTGGATGTATTTGCAGAAGTTTGATTTAGGTTGAGCTTCTTGCATGAGATAACAGAATGGGGTTAGCTTATTATTTCATGTTTGTCGGAAGTGTTTTTATTATGTGATCTTCATGAATTGCCTCCTTGGTGTTGCAGGTTGCAATTGAGACATCTTCATTTAGCAAGTATGCTGGGTTCACGGGAGTTCGTCTGGGTTGGACCGTGGTTCCAAAACAACTGCTATTTTCAGATGGATTTCCCGTTGCCAAGGACTTCAACCGAATTGTTTGTACCTGCTTTAATGGTTCATCCAATATTGCCCAAGCTGGTGGTCTTGCTTGCCTTTCACCAGAAGGCCTTGAGGTCAGTGTCTGAATGATTGGCAAGTTTTGGAGTACGAGTACAAAATATCTTATTGTCTCTCTCTTCTCAGCTCTCTCTCCCTATTCACCAACCCCTCTTGATTACCACAATGTTGAGGAATTGTTGTGAGAGCCATTACTGATGGTTTTTGTCTACCTGCAGGCTATGCTAGAGGTGATTGGTTTCTACAAAGAAAATACTGATATAATTGTTGATACATTCAATTCTCTTGACTTTAACGTGTATGGAGGAAGGAATGCACCATATGTTTGGGTTCACTTCCCTGGTCGAAGCTCATGGGACGTATTTAGCGAGATTCTTGAGAAGACCCATGTGGTTACCACACCTGGGAGCGGTTTTGGGCCTGGTGGTGAAGGATTTGTGAGGGTTAGTGCCTTTGGTCATAGAAACAATATCTTGGAAGCCTGCAAGAGATTCAAGCAGCTATACAAGTGAACTTTAGCTTTTGATTGATTTATGCTGGCCTTATTTTGGATCTGGATAGGGGCAGATCCCTTCAGAATGTTCCTTTTTGTCTGTTAGGAGGGGAGTAATTTTCATATAGCACTAACAGTTTCTCTTTGAATCCTAAGATTATAACATGCTATATGAAGTTGAATGACTTTTTATCGATATCTAGGTTCCTTCTGTATGGACCATTGCTACAATTATGTTCTGCTTGCAATTTTAACAGGATTTGTAGGGTAATGAGTTCTACCATTGTTGCTTGTGCTGATGAAGGAAACTTCAGTCTAGGGAAGCCACTAATTTTAATTATTGTTTCAAGAGTGGCATTATCCTCTTGTTTTAGCATGGATCTGGCAGCTTAATCCACATATATTTGTCATAATATCCCTAAAGAAAATAAAAGAAAAATTAGGATCAAAGCCTCGACAAACTTGAGCTTCTTATCATCACTTGAGCTTCTTATCATGATGAAAACCCTTAGCGTGAGTAATTGCTCATGGCATCCCACAAGCTGTATGATTCAAAATGGAATGCCAAGAATTCTTCCCATTATCTCAATTGAATGATTTAGAAATTCTTTAAGGCTGATCAAAATGCTGTGACAGGAATGTATAAAACAAAAACAACACTAACCAACAGATACCTATTGTTCTTCAAAAGTTCAATCCAATTACAGTTACATTCTAGGATACAATGGGAGATCTCCTATTTTTACATGATCTGGATAAGACCGTCCTTTTTGTAGCTGCATCTGCTTGATGATGGACCTAAAAGTAATATGTTAATCTACAAGATACAAGACTAAAAGCCTAAAACTGTTCAATGCTCTTCATTACCTCTGTTGCCTTGCAAGTTGTCTTATAATGCCCGGTCTGGTTGCACCTACTACAATGCACTGTATGTTTCTCACGGTTAAGATCTTCCAGACATATTCTCTTCTTTTCAGGGCGTCCTGGTGGCCGACGAAACTTTGGTGGCCTGACAACTAGAGTGTCATCATCCATAGAAGTACCACTAGTCTTGCTCCATTCTATTTTTCCAGGAATGGGGTGTATCTCTTCTGCATATGCGTCTCTGTAACTAGAGACAGTAAAGCACTTTTCTGTGAAGGCATATACATCTTTTCGACATGAGATAAGAGCTGCAACAGCATGTGAACATGGTATTCCGTAAAGCTGCCAGTCACGGCAAGAACAAGAATGTGTCCCTATATTGACAATGTCTGATCGTTCAGATGATAGAACCTCAAATTCTACTTCATCTGACCTAAGGACTTGATATGTTGATGCATGGCTGATAGCTTCTGCCATATGCTTCTCAGCAGATGGGACAAGCACAGAAAACCAAGAATTGCTTTTCATACGCCGATCCTCAAAAGCAGATATCAATTTGCTGTGAATCTGCTCAACCACCTGGATAACGGGCAACTCCCGAGCTTCCAGAATCCATCTGTTGAATTCTTCAATATTTGAAGAGAGATGACCATACCGTGTTCCCTCAAAATATACTAATGCCCAGTGGGAAGGAGGGAATTGTTGGATCCATTTTGCAGCCTCAGAAGAAACCTCTTCGATTTCAGCCATTCTCTCTTTAAAACCAACTGTACTGGTGGCATATGCTGCTTTCCAGAGAAGATGGACGAGCCTTGAATTCTTGAACTCTCTACCCAAGCTTTCACTCAGGTGACGCATGCAAAGTGCATAAGAAGAACTTGGGAATTTCCTTTTTACTGCATCCATGATGCCTTTTTGTGTGTCCAATATAAATGTGAGTGACGGCACATTCTCAGAGTTGATCTCTAAAGCCTTATGTAACTCTGATAAGAACCACATCCAACTCTCATCATTGTCTACATCAACAACACCAAATGCAAGGGGAAACAAGTCACCATCAGCGTCAAATGACGTGGCTGAAAGTAGGGTACCAAGGTATTTACTCTTAAGTTGGATACCACCAAGACAGATAATAGGCAAGCAACCATTTAGGAACCCATATATTGATGCATTAAACGAAACGAAGAGTCTCTGGAACCGATTATCTGCACCAATAGTGAACACCTCTGCAATACTCCCTGGATTGGTTTTCTTTATTTGCTCACAGTATGAAGGAAGCAGACAATATCCTTCTTCAGAAGAGCCATAAATTGCTGCAATTCCCCTCTCCTTTGCGCGCCAAGCTTGCTTATATGGTATAGTGATCCCATATTGCCTATGGATATCTTGCAATATATCCTTTGGCTTGTAGTTAATGTTATCTCGTAGTCTTTCCCCTATAAAACTCACAATCCAATCGACAGAAGCCTGATGGTGCCCATTTTGGGCATTTCTCCCACAAGTGTGTGTCCCTTCAAGACTTCTTATTGTAAAGGTTGGAGAATTAGGAAGTTTAACAGCGCGAATGCGCCAAGGACAGCCTTCTGTTGCACACTTCGCAAAATAACGAATCAGATCACTTTTAATTATACGAAGCTCAAAGTGTTGTGCAATTGCAGCTTCTTTAATTGCATTCCGGAAGGCCTTGACATCTGGAAATTCTTGACCAACAACAAAAGTGTGGTCCTCCATGCAGCAACTAATTTAACCAATGTGATAAACCATTCAACTTTCAACTGGCCAGGACAACAAAAGAAGTTACTGGAAATGTCATTGTTACAGATGCACATAAGTACAACTAAAGCCTCAAAATGCACGTTCCTGAAAACAATCATCAGAAAGAGTCTGCTTAGAGAGTAGAGAGAAGGCAAGGGATACATATTAACAGTCACAGGAAAGAAAGCATCACTGTCATACGATGAAGGAATAGAGGTCCATCATCAGCTCAAATTCTAATATGAATGTGCATGCACAAACCCACAAACACATACAGACATATGGGTCATTTGCACCTGCCAATTCATGCATGAAAAAAAAAAAAAGTGAATTTGACCAAAAAGCCTTCCTTTCTATCACATGGAAAATAGCACAGTCCAGATTGAGTCATGCTGGAAAATGCAATATGAGCTGATATATCACATTAAATAGTTAGCACATCTCATCATTAACGTCATAACTCATGTGATCTGCTCATATTTCAAGAACCATTTTCTTCTTCAGTTTCATGCTTCTAATTTATATCTTAAAATTCACTTCTTAAGAAAATTCAACTGAGCTTGATGACTTAAGTATCAACACGGCCACTGCAGACCCATATATCGAAGTGTCCTTGCAAATTAGATCAAAAGGACCACTCTTATCTTGCTATGTTCAAAAGGGTATCCACTATCAGCTGGCATTTCATTTTCTTTAAGCATAAAAACATGGTACAGAAGACCAGACATGCAATCCTAAATATTTACAATTAGGTTTCAAGAGTTTTATTAAGTCTTAATTTGAAATAAGCTTTCATGTGGAAAAGTCTTGGTAGTTTTGCTTTGCAAATCTATAGGAGTTTGAATAGTTCTCAATTGGAAATCTAGAAAGAGTTGAACCAAGTCTTGATTTGGAATTTTGCTCTTCATTCTTCCCATATAAATTTTATATCTGTAAGGCTTTATTCATTCAAGCAATATACTAGTCCTTTAGGTTTTTGAGTCTGATCACGTCAAAGTGATTATTAGAGTCCTGACCCCCTCAAAATGGTCACCTTTTTTCTTCACTTCTTCTTATTTCTTTCAATTAGAACCCTAAGGTTCTACTAATTGATACTAGAAATGTAGATCTTGTGAAGAAAAAAAAAAAAAAAAAGTGGTGTGCATGCCATTTACACATGCGCAAAAACAAACTTTTAGTATTTCAGATCTACAATCCTACGCAATTGCTAAGCATAATCAAGTTAGTCATGTGAATTAACAACATTAACCAACGAGATGAGGAGATCAAATAGGCTCCATCTCGCCTCACCCTACAAGGGCCTCAAGAAGCTCATGTCGATGGAGTGTCCAGAAGACAAAACCAACCTAAAAATCCTGTTGAAGCAATAAAAGAGGATGTGATAACTTTTCACTATAAGGGTAGACTTTCCACGTTGGGATGAATCAAGTCCTAATAGATGGATTTCAAGAGCTAAAAACCTTTTATGTTTTCATTACACACCTCAACAATAAAAGGTAAAAATTTTTGCAATTAATCTTGAAGGCGATGCCATCCAATGGTAAGATTCGTTTGAATGTTGTTATACGGAAAACTATGTGGGATCAATTTGTTGAAGCTCTTTCAACATAGTTTGGCCCACTGGAGTACGACAATGCTAACGGAGAGCTACTCAAGATCCAACAAACTTAAGCTACCTAAGAATATCAACCCAATTTGAATGACTTTCTAATTGTGCTCATTTATGGTATGAAAAACAATTACTTATGTTTAATGAAGGTCTTCGTCCCAACATTTGTTGTGATGTCAAGGCATGTTGCCGTCGTACAAAGGACATTGCTTTTTCTTTTTCCACGTTTGCAAGAAGAAAGCATTGATGAATCAAGTCAAACACTAGTCAAACCAATGACTAGTATTAACAGTCTATCAGCTACAATTGCCAAATATGAAGTTGTAAAACACCACATGCAAAAAGAACTTGAGGATCGAAGAACAAAAGGGCTATGTTGGTATTACAATGAAAAGCATAAAGGACATCCTTGCAAGCCTAGTGAACTTTTGGTAATTGAATCAATAGCATCAGAGGCTAAGGAAGAGGTATATGAAGATTTAGATCAAGAAGGTAAGATTCTAACTAAAATAATTCTATTTATATTTCGCTTCATGCCTTAGCAAGATGCTCTAATATCCAAACTGCGTGCATTGATGGTCCTCTTACACATCAGCCTGTAATTGTTCCTATTGATACTGGTGGCACTAAAATTTCATTGATGAAGAGATAATAGAAAAGCTAAGACATGCCCTAAACCCTTGTGAAAAGTTTGAATTAAACTTAACTTGTCAGGGGAAGTGCAATTGAGTAGGCAAAAGTTTATTATCCATCTTTCCGCATTCCCATTAAGAGACTACAAGGTAGACTTGGGAATTGAATGGTTACGAACTCTTTGGTCATATTACTTGGAATTTAGCAAAATTGACTATGAAATTTGCACTTGATAGGAAAAGGATTAGCCTTAAAGGAAAGTATTATCATCAACATACCATTGGTAGCAACCAACAAATAGAGAAGATTCCTGGTGAAATAAGTTATGGTTATATGGTGCAAAAAATGGAAAACAATGAAGCAAGAGTACCGCATGCAATGGACCCACTACTTGAAGTTTCATCAAAGCTACGTCTGCAACATACTTATGATGATTGGATTCAATTTAATGTCAGGTGTTGTCCCAACTGATGCTTGGCCATACTCTTATCCACACATTTAACTTGCGGAATATTTGAAATTTTCATATAAAGGACAAGTCTGTTTTGAACAGTGCAAGAATATTACAACCATAAATATTTAGGATTAAGTTTTAAGAGTTCTATTAAGTCTCAATTTGGAATAAGCTTTTAAGTTGGAAATCAAGTAGGAGCCGTATACTCTTGATTTGAAAATCTAAAAAGAGTAAGAATAGATCTTGATTTGGAACTTCATTCTTTAACTAAAAATTACATGGCTGTTAAGGCCTTATTCATTCAACCAATAATAACTACGTGTCTTTTGGCTTTTGGAGGCTGATCACCCTCAAGTGATTATTGGAGGCCTGAACCTCGAAGTGGTTGCTCTTTTTCTTATTTCTTTCAATTAGAACCCTAGGCTTCCAACAGAAGCACATCCGTGCATCCTTTTTGAGCCTAATTTCTCCTTCCAAAAATTAAGAAAAGAACAATAACCAAATGGAAAAGGAGTCTGCAAAAGTTCAACTTTTGAGCATAACTTCATATGAGAGCATCTCACAGTAACTAAACAAACAAACGGCAAATGTTTTACTAATAACTATTGAATGAAAACCGCAAAGCACAGCAAAATTTCTAAAGCCTCAACAGAGCAGGACTAGAATCCCAGAACAGAGAGAAAACATACCACAAAGATATCATAAGACGCGTATAGCTTCTATTAGCAATTTCAAAATGGAGAAGAGAATTCATCTCTAATTCAACATGGTAAAATTTAGAATTAGAATGAAATATCACAAGAATCATCAATGAAATCTGAGGACTAAAGCTAAAAGAAAAATTAAAGCTGAATCATTAAGAACTAAACACACACACAGACACACAAAAGGATTCTTCGTGACGTGTATAAATCTACATATATGCATCCATGCCAATATGTAAGTATACACTGACCTTATAATGGCATCGGAAGATTAGAATCACAGACTAACTAGAAGGAGATGACAGATCGAAACACAGAGAAATTGGACAGAGTGTCTTCAGGTATTCTGACAAAAGATTAGGGTTGATTAGGTCACACAACATGGGCTAACTTTGTCATTTAAGGACTTGATATGAGGGTATTTTCGTCATATAAATTAATTGGGTATTTAATCATAAACGATAATTAAATAGTCTTATATTATACAAATTACTTTCGGTGAGCAGATTAGTCAATAATTAATCCTTTATAAATTAAATATTCAGCTAAAAAGAATTTTATGCGTTATGCAATTTTTATGTTATTTATAAACAACAACAATAATTTTTAAAATTATTAGTAAATTTAATAAATAAATATTTATTTCATTTTTTAAGTTTGTGACTTTCTTATTTTTAATTTTAAAAAAAAATGCAGACCTTATAGATTGAAAAATGTGATCTTTGAAAAAAAAAAGGTTATTTATTCCAATAATTTAATTTTCTTATTAGATATCCTGACGTCATTAAATTTAGTTTTAATATCTTCTCTTTCTAATAAATAAAAAATCTTTATTACAATAAAATAATGGATTTAAATGAAAAAAATATTTTTTAATGTTAATAATATATAAAAATTCTCAAAATGTAATGCTTGCAATAACGCAAACAAAATTTAAAAATCTGAAGTAAAATTCAGAAAAAAAAAATTGTCAATATACATGATTATGGGAACCAGACCCAAAAATTTAAAAAGGATTCAAAGAATTTGTAATCAACCCTTTTCAGACAGATGCTTCCTCTGTCTGAAAATACATAATTAAGCTTACATACTGCTAAACCGTAAGTATAAAATTCAGATTAAACAACATGTACTCCTCTGGCATGATACTCTTCACCAATTCAGTGCAAGGAAGAAACCAGAAATTACTAATCTTGCTTCTTGGTAGGAGGAGCTCTGTAATAAGCTGGCACGGTGATGGGGAAGAACATTTGTCTAACACCTTCACTCTTGATTATGGGGAAAATGATACCTGATGCACCCTGGAAAACCGAAACCAAGAAAGTTAGTGCAGAGATTAGTGAAAAATCAGGGTAAGACCAACCACGAAAGAAGCAGAAAGTCAACTGATGAACGATAATTACACACCAAAATGAGTCGAGTGCCAATCCATATGCGTTTTGGAGATGGGAATGGAATCAGCAATCGTCCAACACCATATATAGCTACAGCAAAGAAATGGAGAACTAAGCTTGATGGATGAGACTTTAGACCAGAAAGCAGGCCTATTGGTCCGTCTGCAAAGACACCTCCAAGGCTCAGGTAATCGAAACAGGCTTGCCGTATCTCTTTCCTGGCTGGATCAGGTGATGCAGAGAAAACTTTGTATAGGGCACCAGCCAGGGTGTTTATAGTAGATGCCACCGGCTGCAACAACAGAATCATGAGTATCTTGATAAGTTCACAGTCCTACAAATTGAGTGAACTAAACTCCATTGCCTTGATTGCCTTTCATGGAAGGTACCCTTATGGATTGAAGTAGGTGTTCATTTTCGCATAGGCACAAAAATTTTTGGCCAAAAACCTAATCTGACCGGACACCCAATAACTAGGAAATCTAGGCATATTCATGTCCAGTGGTGGACGAAGAGCAAAAGAAATGGGATGTCAATGTCCAGCATACCTTACGCAGGGTGTAGAAAGATTCTAGGTATGTGCAAAGAGCAGATGCATCATTTAGGGTCTGCAGTGGTCTGACAAGGTTCCTCAGTAGGACAACATCAGATAAAGCTACTGTCATTCCTCCTCCTGTTAAAGGGTGTCTCATGTTGAATGCATCTCCCATTAGTAGTGCTCCAGGAGTTGGATAGGGAGCAGCAGGCATGCTTCTGTTTGTCATTGTTCTTATGTTTCCTTTCTGAACTGCAGATATGAACGCAGCCTGGAGCTCGGAGGGAATCTGAAGGATCCAAGTGGCTGGATTAGTCCATAAAGGTGTTTAAGCAAGCATGTATAAAGGCAAACAACAGAGGAGAATACTGATTCCGCTGACTTTTAAATGATACCTGAGGAGCAACCACAGTTTTCAGATATTGAGTCATCTCTCCATTGGAGATTGAAGGCACTTTCTGGCCAGGAATATCGACCAAACAGCGAACCTCAGTGCTACTGATAGGATAAAACAAGATGGGTGAAGGGTCTGCAAGAACTACATGTCCATGATTTGCGTATGGAAGACTGCAGTTTTCGAGTATCAAACCCACGAAACACGAGGGAATGTCAACCTGGCAACACAACCATGACCTTATCTCAAGAGATCAAAATTAGAACAAGAAGAGCGTAAACTCTCGTGTTATAAACTCTGTTGTTAGAAGTTGATTGATCCTGAAATTCTGACCTTAGGATTGCACAGAGAGCGTCGCAGATTCGAAAAACAACCATCGCATACAATTGTAAGTGGAGCATAGGCTGTCTGCTCTTGACCAGTTCTGCATTTATAGTGTACTCCTCTAATAACCCCTTTTTCTTCAATGAGAGAAGTCACTGTTCCTTGTTCCATTCTTACACTGGACAGACAAAGATTGGGTAAGAGAAAGCTTATAAGATGTGTCTGAAAAAGATTATTTGGCAAGTAGGATAAAGTCCTAATGCATATATGTTCTAGTTAGTGATCCTTTAATCAACAAATCAGCTTGGAGGGGAGAAGATGCATACTTGGGAAGAGATGCAGCCTTTCTACGCATCTTTTGCACGAAACGTCCATTATGAAAGCTTCTTCCTGCTACATCAGATTGAAAACTCTCCAGAGGGTAAGACAATTTGGTGCTTTTCCCATCTTTGTAGAGAGCATATCCAAACACTTGCTGTGCATCAATTTCATTCACACAATCTGCAGCCATTTTCATACACTTTCACATATTAAGGTTCCAAGAAGACAAGGCAGAACAATAAATTTAACAATTACGTAGAGAGGAATCAAGCTCATATTGATAGCTGCTGACGTTCTTTATAACTTACCCTCAAGACCCAACTCGGTTAGTTTCAGGTAACCGCCAGGTTGCAGCAGCTCACCAACAATTCGATCAGGCTCGGCCAAATCCCTTTCGACAACACGCACCCGTCTTCCATCCTGCAAATTTATATCCGCAAACAAGGTTCCTGTCATCTTAATCAAGAAGTTATCATAGAGAGAGACAGAGAGATCAGTAATATTACCTTGCCAAGAGCGTAAGCAAGAGCTGAACCTGCAACTCCAGCACCAACAATGATTATATCAGTGCTTATAGGCATCTCTGAACAGCATGATATTCCATTTTGAGGCCTCATTTTTGACTTTTGACCCATTTGATCAGTTCCCATTGAAGCTCGGGTCTTGTTTGTTCTTCTTGAACTCTGAAACAAAACAAACCCCAAAATGGAAGCTAGAACTCCCCCCAATATATATTGATAAACCATCTTCAAAGGAGAGCTGATACCGAAGAAGCTAAAAAGGACAGTCTATCTCAAAGTTTCTTCTCTTTGGCTGTAGAACTTGGTTTCTGTATGCCTTTCTTTGCTCTGCCTGTTGTGTTTGTGTTAGTGGCCTTTTATATGAGCCTCAACAAGCTCTCCGTTAACAGCTTCAATTTTGGCTTAATTTCAAACCGTTAGTTTGTCATCTTCGAGGAAACGTGAGGGTCTGTTTGGCGACATATTTGCTTTTGCCTAACAGAAACATAAATATAAAATTACATGGCTGGGAATATAAGGTTTCTGTTTCATAATTTATTATGTTAATATGAGTAAAAAATAAAAATAAAATTTTAATTATTTACTTTATTAAATCTTCACGTGTCATTATTTTTAAAATTAATTAAATATTTTAATCTAACTTTTATTTTTTCACTCTGATAATTATAATTAATTTTTAAAAAAAGTTCATGATCAAAGAATTAATGCCCACAACTAGTGGCTAACCCATGTCTGGATTAATGCATTGATGCTGTAGTTTTTAGCAGTCGCTTCACATGCTTTACGGGTAATCAATTGAAAAATAATAATGAAACCTTGCAGGATTGAGACTTGGATTATCACTATTATGGCACATCTTAATCAGTCAAAGCATAAGAAAATCTGTACAAATAGTGAAGTTTAGTGGTCAGAAAGACTTGGATTACTATGGAAACCAAGCTTAAGGGACAAACAAAACATAAAATTATTTTAAAAAGAAAGTAACAAACAAATTGTGGAATAACTTTCAAGTTGTTTATTGTAAATAGAATTTGACATGAAATTTGGGTAAAAATGTGGGTTGCCATGTGAGCAGTAGTCAGGTCCATAAGCAAAATCAGCCATTACTAACATTGATAATGCTCTGAAATCTATGTTATATAATCCCCCAATTTTTAACTGATTTTATTAGGTGGTGTATAATATCTCCGTCTTGTGTATTATGAGCGTACATATTAATTTAGCTGAGTTTATATATATATATATATATATATATATATTTCAATTAGACAAGAAAGAATTCGAACCTAAGTATGTACTACCAGTGTGATTAGTAATGCTTTTTTCAATTTCACTTTGTAGACCTCGATAACATAATTTTTTTTTTTGGTGCTTTTTTATTTTGATATTTTTTATTTGTATTTAAGAGTAATTCTACTATTTTGTGCAATTTTTTTAATTTTATACTTTCAAAAAAAAATTTAACAAATTAATATTAGAATGAAACCTTCCATTCTATCTTTGTAAAATCTTTTAGTGAAAGTTGTTTTCTGAGTCAAATTGATCTCAGTTTTGGTAACAAGTTTGAGGTTGAAAAATTAAAGAGGAAGAATGATTCTGGGCTTTAGAAAATGAGTTGAGTTAGTGAAAGAACGATAAGCTATTGTTCTTTTAGGTGAAGGTTGCAATCATATGCATCATTTTAGTGGACTATAACCCAACAAAAAAAATATTTATAAATAGCCAATAGAAGGTAATATATCATTTTTAGACATTTATGCAATGTTGCAATACTATAACTAGCAAGTTGTTGCTGTCAAAATAGACAGTTACCAAGGAAGAAAAGCTTTAGATGATTGAGAAAAATTAAACTTGAAAACTTTTTGAAAGATCTCAAAATAGAAAGGTAATGGGGATAAATCGAGTTTTAAGGACTAAGTTTAATATTGATGGATTAGTAAATAAGTATAAAGCATGACTTGTTATGAAATATTATGCAGAAGTTTCTTTGGTATGGACTTCTTTGAAACCTTTATGCCGATAATAAAGCTTGACATCATTCATTTGTTACTTGCTATTGTAGTACAAAGAAGTGTTGGAATAATTCAAAAATTGCATGATACTTAAATACAATAATAAACGTAAATATACTATAACTCATGTATGAATTGGAGCAAATTAATATAAAGGCCACTTTTCTAATATGCTAAAATTTTTGGGTGTTTTGTTATCGAGATTCAACTGTGTATTTTTTTATAAATTCTGCATTCTAAAATTTCATAAGTTAACGAACTTGTATCTTTTCTATCTTCTTAAATAAAGTCATGAGCAAAAGATTAAGTGAGTTTTTATGTGCCTAATTTTTACTATTTATAAACAATTGCTTATAACTTTTTTAAGAGATACATACTTTTCATCTAATTATGTTCCTTTATTTGTCCTTTCATACAACATACACTTTCTATACAATCATGTTTGTTTAAATAAAAGGAGATATTTATTGACAATAGATATATATTTTTCATAAAATCAAGTCTATTTAAGTCAAACGATATGTTTATTGATATATAACTCATCAGTAGGGTTTAAACTTTTTTTTTCTAGTTTGATGTAGGAGAAGTTAAACTTCAGACACCTATATGCTTAATAAAAGGTTGGAAAGTGTTCCAACTAGATATCATGTTTGTATTTTTTTATGGTTTCTTGTATTAAGAGATCTATGGTAGGGAGAAGGTATATTTGTTGAAAAAGGCTTTATATGGTTTGCTTCACGAGCTTAGTACAATCATATAAATGATTACCTCCTAAGCTTAGGCTTTGTTAAAAATCTAAGTGAAGTAACTGCTTATATAAAAAAGAAAGTAAGGATTTAATCATTGTTTCCATTTATATTGATAACCTTTTGGTCTCGGAAGCAATTAAGAGCTTATTGATGTTTTTAAAGTTAAAATATTAAAGAAATTTGAGATGACTAACTGGAGATTGATATTTTTCTTTTTTGTAAAAAAGTGAGATAATAAAAAAGTAAAATCTTCATTAATTAATGTGAATATGCTACGGAGATCTTGAAAAAAAATTCGTAAGAAAGGTTATAAATCTGTTGATGCTCTTATACAGCCTAAAGTCAAGTATTGCAAGGATGACAGTGTTGTCAACTGTAAATGAGAATCATTGTTGGACTTTAATTGGATACCTTATCGGCCATTTCTAATCTCGATGTTATACAAGATATGAGTCTTTTTTTTTTCTAGGTTTATGCATTATGCAAGTGAAAAATACATGTGAGCTATTAAATGTATTATTTGATACATCAAACGAATTGTTGGCTATGAAATTAAGTATGTAACTTGCCTAAATTTTAAATTAACAAAATTTTTTAAGTGATTGGACAGGTTGAGTTGATGATATGAAGAGTATAATTGGTTATTGCTTCAATTTTGATTCAAGTGTGATCAATTGATATTCAGAGAAGTAATAAATGATAACTTAAAGTATTATAAAAGTTGTGTTTGTTGTTGCAAATATAGCAATAAATCGTGTGATATTGATTAAAAAAATTCTTTTGGATCTTAACCTGTTGCGCTACAAAAATCAACATAAATTTGTATTGATAATCAAGCAATCATATTAATACCTTCAAATCTAATATTTAACGTCAAGATAAAGCATTCTAAATTAAATTAAAATTTATTTTTAAGAAAAATTTAAAATTATCGTAACAAATTTTTTAATAAAAAATTTTTAAAAAGAATTTTTATATAAAAAAATGGATAATTAGATAAAACAGTAGCATGCAGTTTATGCTTCCAATTGTTATGATTAATCTTCAAAGATATAATTATTTGTTCCAAACTCACCGCTAAAATTACTATTAAGGATTAATTTGTTGATTATAAACAGATAAATGAATGAAGAATGTTTTTAGTATTGATCAGACACAAGATTAAAAAATTACACAAAAAGCAATTCAAGTATTATGATAAACATTAGGGTTAGATTAAGAAAAGTATTTAAAATCTCGGGTAGTTTTATCATATAAAATTACGCCCTTGACAACATTTGGAAGGTTTATCATTGCATTTTATTTTTAATTTTTTTAAAAAATAACTTTAGAAAAACTTATACAACAACATCTATGACTTTGATGCTTAATTATAAATGTTATAAAAATAGTCTATTTATGATGTCAAATCATCTTCGTGACAAGATTAATCAACAATTAATGTTTACATCAATTATTCGTATATAAGATAAATATTTAATGATAGTAAAAATATTCTAAAAATAATTTTTAATTATTGTGTAATTTTTACATTATTTATAAATAAAAATTAATAGTTTTTAAAATATTAGTAGATTTAAAATTTATTTATTTATTCCTCAATTGGTGAGTTTTTATTTTTAGTTTCAATATTTTTGAAAACAATTTCAGGCCATATACACTTAAAATGTATGATCTTAATTCACCAAGAGAGGGTTATCAATAATTTTATTTTTATTATATATTTTGATGCCATTAAATTTAATTTAAATTTTTAATAAATAAAAAATCTCATATTACAACAAAAATATCATCCATTTAAATGAAAAAAAATGATTTTTTTTAATACTAACTTTTAAAATGCAAAAGTTAAAATAAGGTGTCTTAACGAACAATCCATTGAAGCTAAAATCCAACGTTTCGGAAAAGTTTATATACTTCATGCTCAAGAAAACTTGTCTGCACCATCACAAACAAATTCTCAAGTTTAAACTACGATTCAGAGAAAATTATCAATATACATGATAATGAGAATTAGAGCCAACAAATTAAAAAGGATATAAAGAATTTAAAAATCAACCCTTTTCAGACAGATGCTTTCTCTGTCTGAAAATACATAATCAATGTACATATTGGTAGGATAGGTGCATACTTCTCAGATTCTCCTCTGCCATGGAACTCTTCACCAATTCATTGCAAGGAAGAAAAAAGAAACTACTAATCTTGCTTCTTGGTAGGAGGAGCTCTGTAATAGGCTGGCACAGTTATGGGGAAGAACATCTGTCTAACACCTTCACTCTTTATTATGGGAAAAATGATACCTGATGCACCCTGGAAACCCAAAACCAATAAAGTTTGTGCAGAGATTAATGAAAAATCAGTGTATGACCAACCATGAAAGGAGCACAAAGTTAACCGAAGAACAAGAAGTACGCACCAAAATGAGTCTAGTGCCAGTCCATATTCGTTTTGGAGATGGGAATGGAATTAGTAATCGTCCAACTCCATATATAGCTACAGCAAAGAAATGGAGAACCAAGCTTGATGGATGAGAGTTTAGACCAGAGAGCAGGCCTATTGGTCCGTCCGCAAAGACACCTCCAAGGCTCAGGTAATCGAAACAGGCTTGGCGTATTTCTTTCCTGGCCGGATCATGTGATGAAGAGAACACTTTGTATAAGGCACCAGCCAGGGTGTTTATGGTAGATGCCACCGGCTGCAACAACAAGATCATGAGTCAGTTAATAAGTTCATAAGTTCTACAGAATCAGTGAGCCAAATCCTATTGCCTTGATTGCCAATTTTGGAAGGTACCCTTATGGATTGAAGTGGGTGTTCATTTCATACAGGAATAAAAAGTTTCGTCCAAAGACCTGTTTCAATGTTAGGAGACACCCAAGAAGAAGGAAGTCTAGGCATATTCATGTCCTGCAGAGGATGAAAAGCAAAAGCAATGGAATGTGGATGCAGCATACCTTACGCAGGGTGTAGAAAGATTCAAGGTACGCACAAAGGGCAGAGGCATCATTTAGGTCCTGTAGCGGTCTGAGAAGGTTCCTCAATAGGACAACATCTGATAAAGCTACTGTCATTCCTCCTCCTGTTAAAGGGTGTCTCATGTTGAATGCATCTCCCATCAGAAGTGCACCAGGAGTCGGGTAGGGAGCAGCAGGCATGCTTCTGTTTGTCATTGTTCTTATGTTTCCTTTCTGAATAGCAGATATGAACGCAGCCTGAAGCTCAGAGGGAACCTGAAGAATCCAAGTGGCTGGATTAGTCCAAAAAGGTATTTAAGCAAGCATGTATAAATGCAAACAACAGAGGAGAATACTGATTCCGCTGACTTTTAAATGATACCTGAGGAGCAACCACAGTTTTCAGATATTGAGTCATCTCTCCATTGGAGATTGAAGGCACTTTCTGGCCAGGAATATCGACCAAACAGCGAACCTCAGTGCTACTGATAGGATAAAACAAGATGGGTGAAGGATCCGCAAGAACTACATGTCCATGATTTGCGTATGGAAGATTGCAGTTTTCAAGTATCACACCAACGAAACATGAGGGATATCAACCTGGAAGCACAATCAAGACCTTATATTTATCTCAGGGATCAAATTTAGAACAATAATTGCCTGTAAATTTATACAATACGAACTCTGGTGTCAGAAGTTGATTGAGTTCTGTGGAAAAAAACAAATGTTAGTAAGTTCAGAATAGTGTCCTGAAATTCTGACCTTAGGATTGCAGAGAGAACGTCGCAGATTTGAAAAACAACCATCACATACAATTGTGAGTGGAGCATAGGCTGTCTGCTCTTGACCACTTCTGCATTTATATTGCACTCCTTTGATGATCCCATTTTCTTCAAGTAGAGAAGTCACTGTCCCTTGTTCCATTAGTACACTGGACGGATAAAGATAGGGTAAGAGAGCCTATAAGATGTGTCTGATAAAGATCACTTGATAAGTAAGATAAAGTCCTAATGCTTATAGATAATTTCCAGCCAAGTTTGCAGAAGATGGACAATAAAATCATGAACATATATATAGTAGTGACCCTTTAATGAACATAACACCTTTGAATGGGAGAAGATGCATACTTGGGAAGAGACGCAGCCTTTCTACGCATCATTTGTACGAAACGTCCATTATGAAAGCTTCTTCCTGCTACATCAGATCGAAAACTCTCCAGAGGATAAGACAATTTAGTGCTTTTCCCATCTTTGTAGAGAGCATATCCAAACACTTGCTGTGCATCAATTTCGTTCACACAATCTGCAGCCATTTCATATAGTTCATAAATCAAAGTCCCAAGAAGACAAGGATGAACAACCCAAGTGTAGCAATTACGTAGAGAGGAATCAAGCTCATAGGCATAATTGCTGATATTCTTTAATAACTTACCCTCAAGGCCCAACTCGATTAGTTTCAGGTAACCCCCAGGTTGCAGCAGTTCACCAACAATTCTATCCGGCTCGGCCAAATCCCTTTCGATCAAACGTACCCTTCTTCCATCCTGCAAATTTATAGCAGGAGACAAAGCTTCCTATCATCTCAATCAAGAAGTCATCATAAAGAGAGAGAGAGAGAGAGAGAAATTAGTAATATTACCTTGGCAAGAGCGTATGCGAGAGCCGAACCTGCAACCCCAGCACCAACGATGATTATTTCTGTGCTTATGGGCATCCCTGAACCGCATGATATTTCATTTTGAGGGATCATTTTCAGCTTTTGACCACCTTGATCAATCCCCATTGAAGCTCGGGTCTTTTTTGTTCTTCTTGAATTCTGAAACAAAACAAAACCCAAAATGGAAGCTAGAACTCCGCCCAATAGATATAGATAGACCATCTTCAAAGGAAAACTAATACTGAAGAAGATAAGAGAAGACAGTCTGTGTCCCAAAGTTTCTTCTATTTTGTTGAAATTTCTTTGGCTGTAGAACTTGGGTAATGGCTCTCGCCTGTTGTGTGTCTGTGTTGGGGTGCATTTATAGGGTTGCATGAGTCTCAATAAGCTGTCCCATAAATGGCTCGAGTTTTGGCTCAACCCAAACTGTTAGTTTGTCCTTCTTCAACGCTGCACCTGTTGGTTTACATGGTTGGAATATAGCTTTCATTAATCAAAATCTTATTTGAATTATGACTTTTTTTAGAAAAAACATAAATATTTTTTCGTTTATTATATTTTAATGTAAAAAATAAAATTAATCAACAACTATCAACATCTCATTAAAAAATCAACACAATTAAATTTAACCCAAAAAAGAAATTGATCTCATTTATATTCTTTTACTCCAAGCATTATAATTAATCAAGAAAAAGAAATTACACTCAAGGAATTTGAGATATTTAATACTCACAATTAGTGACTTAAACCATGTTTTAGATTGATGTATTAATGCTCTTGATCAATACAAGTGTTTTACGAAGAATATGATGAAATAATAACGAAACCTTCCCGGGTTGATAGCGAATTATTACAAATAGGGCACATCTTAATCAATCGGACAATATATGAGAAATATCTCTGATTAAGTAGTGAAGTTAATTTAATGGTCAAACGTACTTTGAATACAATGAAAAACTAAGCAAGGGACAATGTAAATATTTTAAAGAGAAAACAGAGAAAAAAGGGTAAGTGAAAAACAAACTATAGAATAACCTTTGAGCTTTTAGTATAAATGAATTTGACATGAAATTTGGGTAAAGATGTGGGTGGCTATGTGAGCAGTCAGATCTATAAACAAAGTCAGCCATTATTGACACCTAACTTTATTGAAATTGTTGTTCAATTTTAAGAGGCATGAAGACACTAAACCTAAGCAAGTCAAAATGTCAAAAAATCATATAAAAGCTTTCTCTATCTTATTATATTCAAAATAATCATATAAATAATCACATCGTACACTAAAAAAATTGTCATTTATCTTATTGTAGAAAAACTTTTTAATAAGTTTTATAAGTGAAAATTAATGAAGTATTAAATTTAATTTTCTTTATAAAAAAGATGTAAACTTGTCAAAATATTTACTTTCGCAAATTTCAATTTTGAATTTAAAGTATTTTTTGCTAAAGTCACGTTTTATTACTTTATATTCGTGAGAATTTTTTATTATTTTTAAATACTTTGTTTTGTTATGTCTAAAATTTATAGTTTTGGTGAGTGTTAGCACTAAAAAAAAGTTTTCTTCATGATTAAAAAAGATTTTCTTCACAATTCTAAAAGTGTGAAAAAAATATATATTTTTTATGATTTTTTAATTATAAAAAAAGTATTTTTTTGACAGTTCATTAAAATTTTTTTATTATAAATAAAAAATGTTAATTTTTTTTATGATTAAGTAATGATCCGTGAAGAATATTTTATTAAAATAATAGTTTAATAAAATAATATTTTATTTTAGTAATACATTTTTTATTTTTTAAAAATTATAAATTTTAAAGAAAGATGTTTAATTATTAAAAATTATAACTTTCTTTAGGGTTGCTAAGCAACCTTAAAAAAAGTTTACATATTAATTTTTTATTAATTTAATTAATTATTTATTATTTTAAAAAGAAACATTTTTTCACATTGACGAGCAACCATGAAGAAAAGTTTAGAATATATGTTTTTAAATTTTGTTTTATAATTATAAATAAAATCTAAAATAATATTAATTATAATAAAATAATAATGTCATAATTACAAAAATAAAATTCTTATAATTATAACATAATAATTTTTAAATAAAAATTTAAAAAATAATAAAATTTCTTAATTATAATTAAGAAGCGTAAACCAAAATACAAATGTACATTAAATTTTTATCTAATACACGAAACTTACATTCTAACATATTAGTAAACTTATCCATTCCACAATAGCACCAATATATACATAGACCAACAAAATCATCACATTAATATATATATATATATATCAATATATACATAAAATATTATTTTATTCTCTAATATGTCAAAACACCAACACACACATATATATATACAATGAACCTATCTACTTCATTAACACATCAACATACATATATATAAACCAACCTTCATAATAACATATACATAAACATTAATTTTTTCTCCAATATTAACAAACTAATACACCAAAATCTACTTATTTCATTGACACACCAACATATAAATAAAACTAACAAATTAAACCGTCACACACACATAACCACAATCAAGCTACATGAATATTAATTCTTTCTCAAATACATTAACATACATATAAATATGAACTAATTAACACACTAAATCTATCTATTTCATTAACGCACCAACATATATACATATATATAAAGTAACAAATTAATCATCATACATTAATATATACATAAATCAAATATATATATATATATATTAATTTTATCTCTGATACACTAAAACACCAACATATACATATATATCAACAAATTAACACAATAAACATATCCATTCCATTAATATACCAACATATATAAAAAGTAACAAATTAACCATCATATTAACATACATATAAATCAACATAAATATTAATTTTTTTTCCAACACACCAAAACACTAATAAACACACACATATATACGCAAACATATGAGTGCAACAACAAGCTACTTTAATGTTGTTATCATACTATCAACAAACTAACACATCAGCAATTCTATCATCAAACCAACACCGCAATGATTTCATAAACAACCCAATGCACCAACACTCCAATGATTCTATAAACAACCCAATGCATCAATACTTTAATAATTCTATAAATTAATGTACCAATACTCTCATAATTCCATAAACCAACATAATAACCCTCCAATAATACAATAAACAAACCAATACCTCAATAATTTTTTGTCATTACTTCTTCTGATGCAACACATTTCAATATAACACATCTCTCTTTATGCCGTGATGAATTACAATTCTCATTTAAATAAACATTCATACATATATCAAATATGTAAAAAAGAATTAATTTATAAATTGAAACTATTTTTATATTTCAAGTTCAAATACAAATGATACGATTCGTAAGCTTTGTAATGCCTTTACAAAATTTGAAGCTCAAGTTTCACTTTTTTATTTGAAGACTAACATGATACTCCATAAGTACTGCCCAAGTTCTTGTCTAACATCATTAACCTCAAGTTCAACCCATGTATTAATGTTTATCAGTTATATATGTAAAATTTTTTAAAAGTTAATGCAATTAAAATTGATGGTAATAATGTATTTATTTAAATTAAATAATTATTTAACAACTTACAATTTTTTAGTAAGGAAGGTCATCGTTATGTCACTTAATGATATCTTTTATAAACCCCATGACATGATATTCACGCTCATAATTGGAAAGTTGATGCGGACACTACGTAATATAATTTCAAATGTCATATGTTATCAAAAAAAAAAAGTTGAATACCACATAGAGTTTTATGTATACATACCTTTGCAACGAGAGTTTCGCAATTTCATTTAGTACTCGACAATATGTCTATTGCCACGAGCATTCAAAAAAGTTTGACAACAAAAGATTATCATGTACTATAAATATAAATAAGTAATTTATTTCAATTCACATGTACTAGATGTGGACTATAATAAAACATTAATTTATTTTTCTTAAATGGTATCTAAAGTTCAAAATATCATTACGTTATTTTAAACTGTGATCATTATATACTAATCATTTATTCTAATTAATACACATAAAATTAAATTATAAATATAAATTCTACGTAAAACATCATAATGACTTCTTTTGCATTGCATAACTAAATACAACATTATATCTATCTAAATTTATTTTTTAATTTAAATATAAATCTAAATCTAAATTAATCTATCTAATCATTTTATATACCAAATGATCTAATAATCTAATCATATAATTAATTATACACTTATCTCTTATAAATTTAAAATTAAATAAATATAATATTAATTAAGTATATTAAAATCAAATACTTAAATCTCATTAAATCTAAATCAATAAAATGTATTTAATTATCTAATTTTAATATAAAATACAATAAATAAATATTAATTTAAATATCATTTTCATTTAAAACAAATCCGTTTATCTAATTTAAATCCAAATATAAATCTATTTATCTATTTATCTAATTATAACTAATTCTTTAATTACTTAATATCTAATAATTTAATTCTATAATTATGCACTTATCAAATTTAAATCTAAATATAATATAACTATTTAATTTTCTAATGATTTAATATTCTATTTATATAATATTATCAAATGATTCAATAATCTGATTATGTAATTATCCATTTATCTAATTTAAATCTAAATCTAAATAATTTATCTAATTATCTAAATGTATAATTATTTAATTACCTCAAGATCTAATAATTTAATTATATAATTATTGAATTATCTTACTAAAATATAAAATTACAAAAATATAATATAAAATTTTTAGTATATTAAAACCAAGTATTTTACTCTCAATTAAATTTTAAATCTAAAATCTATCTAATTATCTATTGTAAAGATACAATATTAATTTAAATTTCATTTATATTAAAAACAATAACATTTATCTAATATAAATGTAAATTTACAATCTCTCTAAAAATCTAAAAATCTAATTAATTAATTATATAATTTTAATATAAAATTATATAAATAAAAAATTAATTTAAGTCTTACTCTAAAAATATAACTAATTATTTAAATTAAATTTAAATGTACGTAAATACAAAACTAATATATAATAAAAATAAAAAACAGAATAAATAAATTAAAATGTCATACATACTTCAAGGTTCATTCTCCAAATTAGGGTTAATTAGTAACCTTTATCTTCTCTTAAAGTATCAAAAAATAAAAAATAAAACCCAATAATTATACTATTCGAATTTTTAACAAAATACCCAACTAAAATATGCACAAAAATAACAATACCCAAATAAATTTATGGTATAAACAAACAAAAAGTATAAAATTTTTAAACAAAAAAGATAATATATACATAATATAGATTTTAAAAAAAATTACCCAAAATATTTTGAAGATGAGAAGAATTAATACCACCTACAATAGAAATAAAAAACCTTGCCAGATTAAATGTGATGCACCGAGAAAAAAAATAATTTGTGGCCAAAGAAAGAAAAAAGGGAGAAGAAAGAGAGACCTAATCGTCTTGAGTGACCACTTAACCATGAAGAGACATAAAAGTGGAAGCCGCGAATCTCACCCACAACGCAACACGTGTCTTTCATTGGTTGGTCATCCGAAAAAAAATATATGTTGTGCAATTGAAGCAACAGCTTATTTTCACTTTAAGGTTTTTCATGGGTGAAGAAATATTTTTTTCGTATTTTTTCTTCAAGAAAAAAGTCATTTTTTTCACTATTTTTTATTTTTATCGTAAAATTCAACGAGATTGAAAAAAAATTCAAATATCTCACTCACTCATCAATATATGCGAGACATATTTACTTAGTTTATATGTTTATATAAATGTTTATTAATCTTTCTGAAAAATAAATAGATCAATAATTAATAAATAACAAAGAAAAAAAAAAAACTATACAAAGAGAAGTTGTACTCCAGACAGATGCTTTCTCTGTCTGAAAATACATTATCAATGTACATATTGGTAGGATAGGTGCATACTTCTCAGATCTCCTCTGCCATGGAACTCTTCACCATTTCATTGCAAGGAAGAAAACAGAAACTACTAATCTTGCTTCTTGGTAGGAGGAGCTCTGTAATAGGCTGGCACAGTTATGGGGAAGAACATCTGTCTAACACCTTCACTCTTTATTATGGGAAAAATGATACCTGATGCACCCTGGAAACCCAAAACCAATAAAGTTTGTGCAGAGATTAATGAAAAATCAGTGTATGACCAACCATGAAAGGAGCACAAAGTTAACCGAAGAACAAGAAGTACGCACCAAAATGAGTCTAATTGCAGTCCATATTCGTTTTGGAGATGGGAATGGAATGAGCAATCTTCCAACTCCATATATAGCTACAGCAAAGAAATGGAGAACTAAGCTTGATGGATGAGAGTTTAAACCAGAGAGCAGGCCTATTGGTCCGTCTGCAAAGACACCTCCAAGGCTCAGGTAATCGAAACAGGCTTGGCGTATTTCTTTCCTGGCCGGATCATGTGATGAAGAGAACACTTTGTATAAGGCACCAGCCAGGGTGTTTATGGTAGATGCCACCGGCTGCAACAACAGAATCATGAGTATCTTAATAAGTTCATCCTACAAATTCAGTGCACCATCCCTTGATTGCCTGTTTTGGAAGGTACATGGATTGAAATAGGTGTTCATTTCATATAGGCATAAAAAATTTTGGCCAAAAACCTGTTTCCATGTTAGGAGACACCCAACAAGGAAATCTAAGCATATTCAAGTCCTGCAGAGGACGAACAGCAAAAGCACCAGGATGTGGATACAGCATACCTTACGCAGGGTGTAGAAAGATTCTAGATACGCACAAAGGGCAGAGGCATCATTTAGGTCCTGCAGAGGTCTGAGAAGGTCCCTCAGGAGGACAACATCAGATAAAGCTACTGTCATTCCTCCTCCGGTTAAAGGGTGTCTCATGTTGAATGCATCTCCCATTAGCAGTGCACCAGGAGTCGGGTAGGGAGCAGCAGGCATGCTTCTGTTTGTCATTGTTCTTATGTTTCCCTTCTGAACAGCAGATATGAATGCAGCCTGGAGCTCGGAGGGAATCTGAAGGATCCAAGTGGCTGGATTAGTCCAAAAACGTTTTCAAGCCAGCATACAAGGAGAATACTGATTCCGCTGACTTTTAAATGATACCTGAGGAGCAACCACAGTTTTCAGATATTGAGTCATCTCTCCATTGGAGATTGAAGGCACTTTCTGGCCAGGAATATCGACCAAACAGCGAACCTCAGTGCTACTGATAGGATAAAACAAGATGGGTGAAGGGTCGACAAGAACTACATGTCCATGATTTGCGTATGGAAGATTGCAGCTTTCAAGTATCAAACCAACGAAACATGAAGGAATATCAACCTGGAAACACATCAAGGCCTTATAATTATCTCAAGAGATCAAAATTAGAACAAGAAGTGTGTGGAAATTTATGCTATAAACTCTTGGTGTTAGAAGTTGATTGATCCTGAAATTCTGACCTTAGGATTGCAGAGAGAGCGCCGCAGATTTGAAAAACAACCATCGCATACAATTGTGAGTGGAGCATATGCCATCTGCTCTTCACCAGTTCTGCATTTATAGAGCACTCCTTTGATAATGCCATTTTCTTCAAGAAGAGAAGTCACTGTCCCTTGTTCCATTCTGACACTGGACAGACAAAGACTGGGTAAGGGGAAGCCTATGCCATGTGTCTGAAAATGATCACTTGGCAAGTAAGATAAAGTCCTAATGTATAATTGATCAATTTCAGCCAAGTTTGCAGAAGATGCATTGTAAAATTATGAACATATATATATATATATTAATTAGTGACCCTTCAATGAACCAAACAGACTTCGAAGGTAGAAGATGCATACTTGGGAAGAGATGCAGCCTTTCTACGCATCATTTGTACGAAACGTCCATTATGAAAGCTTCTTCCTGCTACATCAGAACGAAAACTCTCCAAGGGATAAGACAATTTGGTGCTTTTCCCATCTCTATAGAGAGCATACCCAAACACTTGCTGTGCATCAATTTCATTCACACAATCTGCAGCCATTTTCATATACTTCACAAACCGAAGTTCAAGAAGACAAGGCAGAACAATCCAAATACAGAAATTACAGAGGAATCAAGCTCAGAGTGATAGATGCTGATATTCCTTTTAACTTACCATCAAGACCCAACTCAATTAGTTTCAGATAGCCCCCAGGTTGCAGCAGCTCACCAACAATTCTATCAGGCTCGGCCAAATCCCTTTCGATCACATGTACCCGCCTTCCATCCTGCAATGCGTAGCAGGAAACAAGCTTCCTATCATCTCAATCAAGAAGTTACCAGAGAGAGAGAGAGAGAGAGAGAGAGAGAGAGAGAGAGAGAAATAATATCACCTTGGCAAGAGCGTAAGCTAGAGCTGCACCAGCAACCCCAGCACCAACGATGATTATATCTGTGCTTGTGGGTATCTCTGAACCGCATGATATTCTATCTTTAGGGCTCATGTTCAACTTTTGACCCACTCGATTAGTCCCCATTGAAGCTCTGTTCTTGTTTGCTCTTCTTGAACTCTGAAACAAAACAAACGCCAAAATGGAAGCCAGAACTCCTCCCAGTATATAATGATAAACCATCTTAAAAGGAAAACTGGTACTGAAGAAGATAAGAAGAGCTGTGGAACTTGGGTTCTGTGTGCTTCTCTCTTAATGGCTCTGCCTGCTATGCGTTTGTGTTGGGTGCATTTTATAGGCTTGCATCAGTCTCACTTAACTGTCCACAAACAGCTCGAAGTTTTGGCCAAATACATACTGTTAGTTTGTCCTTGTTCAACTCCAAGCGGTTAAATTAGGGTGTCCTTGGCTACACATTTGTTATCGCATAACTAAACCCTAATTAATCATAATTAATTCTTTAGTATAAATTGACGTGGTCAAAATATAATTCATGATCAATAATTTTTTTCTTAATTTAAATTGTATTGATTTTTTTAAAAATAATTATTTTATTAATCTATTTAGTCATTTATCTTATTAAATTATCACTATCAATACTTTTTTAAAAGATCAAGACAATTCAGATAGGCAACAAATTTTGATCCAACTTCTACTCTTACTCTCCCATAACTATAATTAATCAATAAAAAATATTATGATAAAAGAATTTGAGATGGTATAACACCCACAATTAGTGGCTTTAAGGCATGTTTCAGATTGATGGATTGATGCTCTTGTTTCATGCACTTGATACAAACCATATGCAAGTAATTTGATGAAATAATCATGAAATCTTGCCTCATTGATAGTCGTTAGTGAATTATTACTAATACGACACAACCATATTCAGTCAAAAGCACAAGAAAATCTCTCCCAAGTAGTGAGGTTTAGTGGTCAAAATATAGAATGAATTTTTGAGCTTTTTTTAGTATGAATGAATTTGACACGAAATTTGGGTAAAGAGGCGGATGGTCAAATCAGCAGTCAGGTCCATAAGCAAAGTCAGCCATTAGTGACACCTCATTTTATTGACAAAGCAATCTTCATATGCTCTGAAACTAATGTTACATAATGCCTAAATTCTCAATTTTAAGAAGCATGATGACACAAAATCCAAGTCAAATATTAAAAAATAATATGAAAGCTATCTCCAATAACTGGATCAACATTGGGTCCACTAGTTTCAATTCTCCTTTGACAGAAAGCCTGCAAAATTCACTTAAATGATATAAAATACCTTTGGCTACGATGTCAATGTAGAAAACAAAATAGAGCCACCAAGGTCATGTGATTCTTTATCTATGATGTCAATGTTCTTCATATGTTCTCCAATGATGCCAATGGCGCAGGGCTCAAATTGAATTACTAAATTGTCAAGAGCATGAACAAATGCAGCTTACCTTATGCAGGGTGTAAAAAGCTTTTTAAGAGTATCTGCAGATGGTACAAGCACATCAGACTCTGCAGTAAGTCCAAGAAAATGTTTTAGTACAACAAAATCAGATACAGTCACAGCCAGTCCTCCCTCCAGTTAAAGGATGTTGCACATTGTTTGATCAACTCATCTGGTTGCACTAGTATTTTCTGCATTCCAGTTAGCTTTATGTTGCAGCCCACTTTCAGATTCAGTACTAGTAGCTAAGCAACTACTGCAAAATGAACTGCTGCCAAAAAAGCAATGCTACTGTAATGGAATGTCCCAGGTGAGATCTAACTCACGATGAAAGAAGCTATTTTCAAATCTACCAGTAATCTTTACAGGAACATAGTCCATTCTTAAAATGGTGATACCTAATCCGATCTCTGACAATGATCTCTCGATCATAGACCTTTGAAATGAACTTTGTTGCTTCGTGGCAATCCCCACAAACTCTCAAGTTCTTTACAATGCGAATTGGAGTTCCAGGCGCTGTGTTCATCAACCCAAATGCAATTGCTAACTTCTCACTGTGCATTGACAAGGCTGTCTCTTTCTCTTCCTCATCATCAATATCAAGCAATACCTCTCCCACTTCTGGAACATACCCAGCAATTTTTAGTTTTGCGGACATCTCATCCAAGAACGAATACAGTTGCTTAGTTTGGGGATGGGATCGGTCTCCCACTAAGAACGAATGGAATACTCCACCCAACTCAATGGAGCTGCAACCTGGAATTTTCTTTTTCCCACTTTCTTCAATATTCTCCCTCACTACCTTTGCTTCATTCCATCTTCCAGATGCGGAATATACATTAGCCAATAGAACATGACAACCAATATGGCTAGAATCCAATTCCTTAATGATGTTTCCTATTCGCTCTGCCCTTTCAACATCTTTATGAATTCTACAAGCGCCAAGTAATGCTCCCCACATGGCAGCATCAGGGACTATTGGCATATTCAATATGGTCTCTTCAGCTTCCTTCAAGTGCCCAGCACGCCCTAATAGATCTACCATACACCCATAATGCTCTAATTCTGGCTCAACACCAAAAGAACTAGCCATTGAATTAAAATAATATGTTCCCTCCTCAACCATATATCCATGGCTGCAAGCATTTAATAGGGCAACAAATGTGACTTTGTTGGGGGGAACTTTTCTGATTTTCATTTGCTCAAAAATGTCGATTGCTTCCTTGGATTTTCCATGCAGTGCAAACCCACTGATCATAGCATTCCATGGCCACACTTTTTGCTTCAGAGCATGTTCATTGTTAAAAATCTTTGACGCCATTTCTATCTCCCCACACTTTGCATACATGTCAATGAGGCCAGCAAACAGCCGCTCATTCATAGTGATTTTACACTTGTCAATATATACATGGATCCACTTCCCTTGGTCCAGTGCCACTAAACTTGCACAAGCTGCTAGAGCACTTGTCAGAGTAAACTCATTTGGAGTGGCACCATTCTGCAGCATCTGGTGAAAGTGATCCAAAGCCTCCATGAAAGAACCTGCCTACAGGTAAGAAGTATTAACAAATACATTTCATTGTCAAATAATTCACACTGAAATGGAAGACAACATACAGCATAACTGTCTACAGCCAATTTGGCTAAAGAAAGAGATGTTTGTTTAAGTTCTCATTTCCTACATGGTTTAGCGATACATTCATCTTGTCAAAAGTGAGTGATTGTAGCTAATTTGATTTGTATCTTGTTCATACTTTTCAATCTCCAAATCACTTCCCTTTTTTCCCGGAAAATGGCTTGAGAAGTAAGGAATAAAGGCACACAACAGCTTTTCGAACCAGCTACCTATAAGATCCTCATAGATAATATCCATAACTTCTCGAGGAAAGTTGTCAAGCCAAGTAATAGCATATTACTCCCCAACTTTGACTAATAATTGGTTGATAGACTCCTTTAAATTCAAATTAATTGGTGTTTATATACCAGCTTCTATAATAACATCATCAAAGAAATTTTGAAAAACAAAGAAAGCAAATAAAAATCTATAATTTTGCTATAAATAAATTTCAATAGACTAACTAAACCCAAAAAGCTGTTAGTATCCAATAACATACACCTACTCCTTACACCTAAAGTTTTTTCCTAAATAATTAGATTTTACCTGAACATAACCAGCTATGAGAGTAGTCCACGACACAACATCGCGTTCATGCATTTCATCAAACAGTTTCTTAGCTCTATGCGTTACACCTTTCCCTACATACCCGCGAATCATAATATTCCATGAGAACAAATCCCGATTCACGCTCCAATCAAAGACCCTCCTAGCTTCATCAAGCAAACCCCAATTCGCGTACATTCCAATCAATGCATTCGAAACGAACAAATTGTTCTCCAACCCAACTTTCACCGAGTGCACGCGAACTTGCTCTCCCTCCGAAACTCCCAACCCGTTGCCGCACGCCTTGAAAACGAACACGAATGAGTAACGATTGGGAAGAAGCCCCGGAACACGGATGATGGAACGGAATATTAGGAGAGAATTCTGACAAGAAGTTGAAGTTAGTGAATTTGCTTTGATCATGGTGTTGTAAAGGAAAAGATCCGGTTTCGGAATTCGATCAAACACCATATGGGCATATGAGAGAGAAGCAAATCTAGACACAGTGAGAGGTTTGAGGAGCTTATTGGCTGTGACTGGGTCCAAGACGAGCCCTGTGGTGATTAGTAAAGCTTGAGCTTCCTTTATCTGGTTCATTGATCTACAATAATCAAGGAGAGACACAGGGTTTCTACTTGAACTTACTGGTCTTTTGAGTGTCGAGTAACAACGCTTCATTTTGAAACAATCAAAGATCTCTCATACTCTCATCGTTGTCATAAAAAAATCCATCCAAATTATTCCTCCTGAGCGTTCCACTTGATAGAGGAATACCTGCAGCATTGCAGCTGTGGGTTCTTCTTTCATCTTCTTGCTTGTTTTTCAGGTAAAATCCATGGATTCTTCTTTCAGTGAGATATACTCAGACGTTGCAGGTCTTGCATACTGCTAAAACTGTTTCCTGGCCCGTGGCTATACACTGTCACATTCGTGAGCAAGCGAATAAATAATACAGTTTTCTTGGCCTAACGGTCATAACTTTATTTAAATAAAAAAGAAAAAGAAAAATCTCCTCTCCATCATTTTACATGTTTTTTTTTTTTTATTTTACACAATAAGTTTGATTTTTATTTTTAAATAATTTATTAATAAATAAAATTATGAAAAAATTATTTTAAAATTTTATAAATTTTTATAAAATATATATTAATTTTTTAAAATATTATTTTTATAATTTAAAATAAATATAAAAAATCATAAATTATATCTATTTTTTATTTTGCTCAAAACATTGATTACATCAATTTTGATGTTTTAATTTAATTCGATCTAAATTTTGTCATTTTTTTTACAATAAATTTTAATCCAAATTTTTTTTATAAATATTTAAACATAAAAAATTTCAAAAAGTTTTAAATATTAAAATATATTTTTAAATTTTTATATTATTAACAATTTAAAGTATAAAAAATTAATTTATAAATTAAAAATAAACTTAAAATAAAATATATAATTTATTTGAGATATCTTTCATATATTCCAATAATAAAAATATTTTTAATTTTGAAGTTAATATTTAATTTTAATGAAATCAAAAAATTATATATTATTAATTTATTCTATAAATTAAAATTAAAATTTTTAATATTTATCTTATAATTTAACTTCTCAATGAAAATGAAGAAAACAAATTTCAGTCACTTATTTTTTTAATTTTGTTTTTTTATACTGAGATCCAATTCCCTCTTCAATACTAAAACTCGTGCCCAGTCCTAAGACCCGATTTTCTCGTTATCTTCATAGATTGACAAGAAAGCCCTTACGGTTTGGTTGTTATGACAATCATGTCCGACCGTGGCCTTTCTGGTATCTCCAACGGCTACTTCCAGAGAGGCCTGAGGATTTAAAACTCACTGCTGGGGCTCCTCACCATTACCAAAGCCAAAACACGAAAGATTTCCACGGATACAGCACACCGCTCCTTCTGCAACACAGAAGAGAAAAGGCCACCAAGAAGAAAGCCTTCTGCTCTCTCTGTCTCTGTCTCTGTTGGGGAAATGGAGCCCTCGGCCATTGAGATCAACGGTGGAGAAGAGTTTGGCGACGAGTTCTATGAGAAGATCGAGGCGCCCAAGTTCGTGGACCTCAGGGCACCCGATCCCCACTGCTCCGAGAACGATGATCGTTACTGGTTCTGCATGCGAGTCGGTGTGTACATTCTTTTCTCTTTGATTTCAAGTTTTTGGATTTTCGTTAACGTTCTCTGAATCTTGGTGATTAATGCTATAGTTTATTGGTAGCTTCGTTAGTACTACTACGAGCTAAAGTTACATTGTTCAAGTATCTCCCTCTTTTCATTTTTTTTGGTGTTCTCTGTACTGCTTTCACTTAATCTGTTCGGGATCTGCTATAATTTGTTGCTTCTTGACGCAAATCGCGGAGTTTCAGTACCATTTAATTGTTAGGCATGGCATAAAGAGTGGAACTGCAGCCTTTCACCTTTACTCTTCGTTTCTATTGCTCAAATTTTCTAGTCACTGAGTCCCTTTATCCTGAAGATCACAGAGATGTTAGTGCAAAATAGGGAACACAACTATTCAAACAGGCTCCAATTTTTCTATTGATTTTCTTAAATTTTCCTCCACTGACAGCCTGAAGACGTGTACTTTCTGTAAGTTTTGATATACTTATAGCCATTTCTAGGGCTCTGAATTATGTAAATTTGGTTGGCCTTGCACATCTTGTTCTAATTGGGTATTCAAGAAAGCATGTTACCCACTCTTTTGCTGAAGTATTTATTAGCCTTCTCTTTTCACATGCATAATTGTCTCGTGTGCTCTTGTCTCTTTTACGTGCGCGATAGGATGTGACCAAAAGCATGAAGAAGAAATGGACCATGAAGCAATCTACAAAAATTTTGTTCTCCGGGTTAGCTAAAACTCCCATCTCTTCTCTTTCGATTTTGGTAATGACTCATCAATTTGGACTGTGAGACTTGACAGTATTGAATTTACAGGTCATGGCAGCTAGGAGTCCAAGTGTTAGACTTCGAAAAGCATTGCATAAAAAGGACCAAAGGTACATAAATGCAGAGCTTTCAGTGTCTTAAACTTAACTGGGTTCACAATAAGACTAATAAGTTCTTTGCTTGATTGTTAAATTTTAGTACGAATGTGAAATCCCCAAGAACAGTTCCTGCTAAATCTTCGAGGTCCAGAGTTTCAAAATTGGCAATGATTTCATCCATTTCTCAGAAGATGGTTGATGCCAACGTGAAAACGAGAGCTATTGCAACTCCGAATGCTAAGGCAAAGCAATCATCAGCTGTGGCTAAGGCTTTAACTACTCCAAGGAACAAAAGTCGTCTCTCAAATCCAGGCTTTCGGAGTGTTAGAAACCCGAAACCCACAACCATTGCAGTACCAAAGAATAGATTGGTAGCTAAAGCTCTGGTCTTTCACTCACCAAAGAAGACAGTGAAGTTGAAGAAATCAGTAGAACTGAGCAAGTCCATGAGAACAATTCGTGAAGGAATGAAGAAGCTTGAGATCACAAACTCGAAGAAACCATTGCCTTTAGATGCGTCAAGAAAACAACTAAGAGTAAGGGAGGTTAAGAGCCGTGTCTATGATGCCTTGCGTTCTCAAAATGTCAAGGGCCAGGTATCCAAGTCTCCAGGATGTTTGGAGAAGAGTAGGGAGAAGAAGTCTAAGTTGTGTTCTGTTCCTGTGCCTCATGAAGGGATCGATAATGACTCTAGTGACATGGAGATTGAGGAGAAGTCCAGAGCTGGTTCTGTTGATGTGTGCTCTACCTCAGATGCTTCAAAGATTAACACAGAAAATGGACATGAAACAAGCATGAGCACTGTAAGGACATCGAAACAACCACTGAGTGAGAAGAAATTGGAAGCTTTATCAGATGCATCGAGAAGTGATTTGGCCTCCCAATCAAATAGTGAGGTGACAAATTCGGGAGACAATGATGTGCCGAAGTTCCAAGCTACAAATGGAGAGATTAGTGCAAGTAAGAAAGAAAGTGATCATGAGGAGAAAATTAAATCAAGTTCAGAAGAGGAAGTTCCTACAAGCATGGAGAGTGACAAGAAAGAAATTGTTTTGGTTGCTGATGATAAGGGAAATGAAAATGAAGTTACGGAGAGTGATGACAAGGAAAATGTTTCACTCTCTGATGCTAACAGGTGTGCAACTGTTGTCACTTTTGTTTCCTCTTTTCATATGCCTCATGATATACTTTTGACTAATGAATTTTGCCAAATGATATGCAGAAAACTTGATCTTAATACAGACCACTTTGGCAAAAAGAAAATTCTTGGCAGGCATGGAACTTATAACAGCACCCAAAAGGTAGCTTCCTTACTTAGGAAATGAGCGTTTTTTCAGTTACTATTGTAGTAAGTATACAATTCATTCCTGTATCATATATGTTTCTGTCTATGCATTTTAGTTCTCAACTCAAACTTATTTGAAAATGGTGCAGATGACCAAAGTAATTGGCAAGACACATAAAGATAGTGCCACATCTGCTGTCACTGGTACTGCTCAGGAGGTGAAGTACAGGAAACCTAAGCCCACAAATCCTAAGCCTTTTAGGCTAAGAACTGATGTATGTAAGACTTTACGAGCTCAGGTAGTTCTTAAAGGCAGAAATCTTTTTTCTGAATCATCTGATAATATTTTTGTATTTCTAGGAAAGGGGAATTCTTAAGGAAGCAAACATGGAGAGAAAGCTCCATCATCTTGAGCCTATAAAAGCAATCACAACAGTGTCAGGACTCACAGGTGGAAACCAACAAAGAAAACATCAGAATGCAAGCCAAGTGAGTCTTTGAAACTGAGATCTCTGATCCATCAATGGGACTGCCAATGCTTGGGACTGATCTTTGTGTTTGGTTTCAGAAAAACAAGAACTGTATTGGAGAAAATCATGCACAGGGAGGCAGTGAAAAGGATACAGCAACACAAAAATCAGGGGAAAGCTTGAAAAGGACCAAATCACCACTCATGAAACAACTAGCGAGTAGTTCTCCAAGGTGAGAGCAGTAGTCTTGATTGTGAAGTATTCCTGCCCTTTCTTAACTGTGATTATGTATGATGTTCTCAGACTAAATTAGCTAGCCTGTTTTCTATAGGGTTGGATCAGGTAGGAAGAAAATGGTGTCTCCTGCAGCACCTCGTCAACTTGGTGCAGTAAAAGAAGTCTTACCAGCAATTTCAGAACCAAATGAAAGTGGTGCTTCTCCAGCTTGTAGGCCACAATCACAGGGAAGAAGACCTGCAACCACTCCAAAGGAGCCACACTTTCATAGAGTCCATGTGCCAAAGAGTTGCACAAGGAGAGTGGCATAGGTAATCTACTATGTATTTGTAAGATACAATGATGTTGTTCAATTGTTTCATTGAATCATTGGTGGCTTGAATTCAGCAGCATTTTGTTTTTGTTTGCATTTTTCCACTACTTTCAAGCTGTAAGCAAGCTTAGCCATTGTTTGTAAGTTGTAACATCTTCTACATACAAATCATTTATGTTTATTCATTTATACATGTATCATTGTTTCTTTCTCCTTTAGATCTACCAGTGGTTGCTATTTGTCAAGTTTCTTACTTCTAAAAACAAGAACTACATGCATTTGCTTTCAGTACATCCTAATATTCTCACCTGGCTCAACATTTTAAGGCCATTACATGACATTTCACATGGGAAGCTTAATGAATTACCATCCTTAAAAGTATACTTCCATAACTCAACTGTATGACATTCGCATATGCCCGACAAGGCTCTGCTTATTACATTCGGATATTCCAGAAAAGACTCTGCTTATTGCTCTGTAACTTTTCAGCAGTTCTTGTTTTTCTCTCTTTTCTGAGTTTTGGGAGAGAAAAAAGAAAGAAAAGCAGCTAAGCTTTTACAGACAATTGAGGGATGTACATTGTTTTCAGTAGGCCATTGAGGGCTCTCTACAATCAAAGAAAAATCATTTCAACAATTCTGATATGAGTTTGTGCCACTTTTAGCTTCAAATGGTAACCTCCATTTCTTGAGAAGGGCATCCCAACATGGAGGTGGGTGGCTTTTTTTGGGAATGCTATGCTAAGCATATTCCTTTCAAACTCCATTCTTCTTGACAAGGTTCTTCAGCTTCTCATTTGCAGCCACCAATTCTGCAGCTATCCCTGGTTCATTAGCAGAATGTCCTGCATCCGGGACAACCTACCAAGTGTAATAAAGTTTAGTATTTCCATGGAAACACAAAAGAAAAACAGCTTCATACTCAATTCTCAGACTTTAAACCATGTGAACTATCGTATATTGTTGAATGGTTTTCCAGGCTCCTTCTCCCAGGCATTAAACCTCGAATAATCATTTATCAAACTCCCTTCTGGGAACCTACCTAGATAAACCTATATTCTTATCACATTTCAACTATTGGTGAATCTGAATTTTGTGGTTTTCAATCTCACAAATTATCTGTTTTTTTTTTTGAACAAATCATACAATCTCCCTAAATGAGAGGTTAGCAGGATGGTGGCAGTTCTCAGACATTATGCCGCATATACATACTGTCACGATATGGGATGCAGTGCATTCAACCCATTTTAAAAATTTTCATTTCCAACTTTCTTTTATTTTGTTGATTAAAACAAAGTGAAATAGTCACCAATCATTTTGGATGCGATTGGTTACCTAATAATAGCTACCAAAGTTTACTACACACCAAATCACACCTAGGTTACTAAAATAATAAATATGATCTACGAAAATCAAAACTAAGTTCAAGAATCAGTTGAGTGTGGGAAAGGTTAAGCACTGCAATACCTGTTTTAAGAACGGTTATAAATCTCAATCATGTGTTAATGGTCTTTCATTATTATTATCAAAATATTGAAAATAATTTTAGTACTGCAAGAACAGCGGAAAAACAATCGTTATTGTTAATCTCTATTTTACCTCATCATCCAAATCTTATTTTTGATTTTTCATGATAGTCAGATTTCATTGTAAATTCTTGAAACCCCATCATCATTATGACATAGGAATATTGAAAAAGTTTGCCTCAAGAATAAGGAGAAATTTCCCACGATAGAGGTACAACAGAGATGATAATCTTTTCTCATATTCTTGAGGTGAGGAAATATTTTTAATATTTCTATATCATAATGATAACGAGATTTCAAGCTATTTCAATAAAATTGAAAATCACAAAAAATTAATCAAAAATTTAATGAAAAAAATTCTGATGATAGAGTTAAATGAAAATTAACAGTAAGAGTAATTTTCTCCATACTCCTATGTTAAGCACGAATAGAACGTCTTTTAGACAACTTATAAAAACCAGTTAGAGTACACATAATTTAAGTGTAACTTAAAACAGCTGTTATTAGGGTGCTAACCTCTAGATTCAAGAGAGTCCCCAACCTAGCTTTAATTTCCAGACACCAAATCATTTACGCAAGTGATTAACTGTGACTTACTCTTTCCTAAAATTTTATAGATATTATCAGGTGTCCAATCACAAACAAAAAGATCGGTTATGGCTTCATTCTTTTACTTAATTTTTTAAAAAAACAAAAAAAAAAAAGAATAACAGAAAAACCTACGAAGGGGGTTAATTTCTCCGCGGTACGCACACACTGCAACACATATTTATGTGGTATGTTTCAGTACTCGTATAACGAGCATACGTGAAACTTTTGGTTAACAATCAACTCTAAAAGAGAGGACTAAGGAAACTGACATTGAGCAGGGAAAGGGGAGTTTGTGTACCTTAAATTCGGCCTCTGGCCATGCTTTATGAAGATCCCAAGCCGACATCATAGGACAGCAAACATCATATCTTCCCTGTCACGATATTCAGTGACTTCAAACTTGGTTTTCAATAGACCTCTCAAGGAGTACATGCTGCATCTACTACAAATTGAGTTTGCTATGGAAGAATAATGATACTTCTCAAATGTTTTAGACACCTCACAACATGTAAGAAAAACAATGATTCAATTGTGTAACTTTAAGTGAGTGAATAGCATTGCAAACAACACGTTGATATAGAGAATGCAAAGTTCAGCACCATCTTCTTTCTGTTTTTTCTTTTCAAATTAAAATAACAGAACAATTAGTTTACTGCATAAACTATTATGAAAAGCATTCTCCCAAGTGCATATACACTTTAAAGTGAAAAGTTTGTACCTGACAAGAGAAAACAAAAGATAATTCACTTCTGCAAGTATCAATAGGTAATCAATATGTAGATAACAACTTCATTCAGTAACCATCTAATTTTAATCGAGATCCTATTAGCACCACCCACCAACCCTACCCAACTACAAATACATTTCTCTTGTCCAAAAATGTGGTCACATTTTTTTTGAAATACAAGCCAACTTGAATTTTGAAAAGAAACATGTTGATTTAACACATTTTATTGGGAAGTGCACCATGAGGCTTTAAAAATGGTAATACCATCAGTTTCCTGTTCAACTTCCTGAAGATATCCATTTAACTTATCACCCCACCTAGGTGGGGAAATTTGAAAAAATAAAATAAAATAAAATAAAAGCGCAGGTTCCATTCAGCTATTAAAACTGTATGTCAATATGTGATTTATCACCAAATGCATCAGAAAAAATGTATTACATTTTCCCAAAAAGAAGTAGGAAGCATGTCCATAATTCATGACCTCAAAGATAAGCAAATACCTGAACAATTGTAGTGTTAATATGCCTTATCTTATCAACATTGTCCAGCAAGTATGAATCCGAAGGAAAGAATCCCTTGTTCACAAAATAATGATTTTCAATCCTTGCAAATGCCTGAAAAATGATAAACAAGTTTGTATTGTACACAACAGAAATTTCAATTACTTTACACATGCCCAACCAGATACAATACCTAATCAAAAGTTAACACAATAGGTCTGCAAGAGACTAGATTGCAACTAGCGAAAGGCAAATGATGGAGCATGTAATTTTCAACATGTACAACTATATACAAATCTATACAGAATGACACAGTAGCTCAATTGCTGCTTTTCATCTTGAAATCATGTTTTTAGCAAACATTTAAACAAATAAACAATAAACCTCAGTTGTCTCACAGGCATGAAAAAAAACAGGTGGGTCCTTTTGGTTTTTCTTTTCCTCTTCAACTAGAGCAAGTATCGGGAAACATCAAGAAAATGAATTATGAATATCTGCTATGTTACTCATGTTTTACCTTCTATTAACAGAATTTTTTTTTTTTTTAAATTGTTTGATACCACGAATCCACCCGAGGCAAGACCACTTGTGTACCCACCCCTGCATGGTACCCATGTTGTGCCTTCTATAACAGATTTTTTTTTTTTTTTTTAAATACCAGGAAACCACCCATGGCAAGACCACTTTGTGTACCCCAGCATGGTAGACCTTAAGAGATAGCCTCAATCACATAGGAGTACAAACTCCAAGAAAATCTGAAGTCTTAACTCCAGTGCAGAATCGAACTTGGCACCTCTTGTGCATTGAGGCAACCCCTTAGGGTACACAAGTTGAAACCCTTTTTAATAAAATCAGAATATACAAGTGGAAATCATTACAAGGATGTATTGTAAAGATAGCAGGACAACAGCATGCATTCCTTTCCAGTTCCCAATCTCCACTCAGAATTTTTAAAGTAGACACCTTATCTTTTATAACAGAATTTTATTAATAAAAGCACATGGTGGCACTTGCCCAAGTGGAGACTGAAAGATATGCATCACCATATGTAGAAGGCGAATTCAATAATGTCTTCCTTTTTTTCTTTTTTTTAATCGGACAATGCAATAATGTCATCATCATTGATCTTATGAGAAATAAAAATGTGTACTTCGTGCGTGCAAATAAATCTGTTTTCTAAAATCAAAGACTTAAAGCATTAAAAACTAAACAAATTTATCTAAGCCAAACTGTTCGAAAATTAGAAAAGGAAAATGTCAGTCATGTCAAATGTTTGTACAAGTGACTGACTCATTCAAAATCATAATGTTTGTGTTGAATTAATTTACCAATGAAAACCTGTCGTCATCCCCTCTCTTTATATTCTCTTCATTTGGAAGAAGATGTGCAGTCATCATTTCCCACATGGTCCAGGTTCTAGCAGCTGCATACTATGACATTACAGGAAAATCAATTGCAGCATACAGCTATTCAAAAGCATGACAAACAATATAAAGGCATGATCATTAGAGTAAATTAGGTGATACATTTTTCCTATTAATTACCATAAGCACATTGTAAGGGAACCCCAGGATTAATTCCAAGTAACTAAAGCCATTTTATGGACAGGCCTGCTAGCATTCCCACAGAGCATATTCAATAAGGTTTAACGCAATGCAGCAACTTCAATTTAATTGATTCTGTTCATTTCAGTATGGATGTGCATATCCTATTCAGATCTCATTCATAAAACATATGTGAAAGTGCTAAAGCAAACATATAATTACATCATTAACACAAGTTTCAGACTCTTCCAGCTAACATCATTCTCCATCAAACATAATAATCCTTTATATATGGATACAAACATGAAGATGATTTCAAGGTAAGCTTCAATTTTGTGATTTATGGGTTTTTTAATTTGAGGCAGTCAGGAGTAGCAGATATAAGTTACCTTTTCCTTGTAATGTTATGGCATAATGTGTTAGAAAGTTTATTCCTGACAGATCTCATATTCATATACGCATTAGATCAGATATATAAGACACAGCTTCTATGACAATTGTTAATTAAAGAGAATCATTCAATAACTAAAAACAAGAAATGAAGCTATTAGTCAGCAAGCGAATTGTAACTCTTACTTGAGTTTCCATATCATCAGAATTCAGCCTTTTCTGGTAGGCAAGAATGAAGCTACCTCTCTCACTTTCTGGAATGAGATCTCTAAATGGCTCCCAGGCTGTACACCAAAACATTGCACATGCCTTCAGCCACAAAGAAAATATCTCCGCAAGTGTAATTGTCAGAATAGGCAAGATTATGATGCAAAACAAGTCACAAGAAGCCATGAAACTCAACACGTTCCCACCAAGTGTTCAAAATTTGGTCTGGAAATCATTCGATGAATTCTGGAAATAGTGTGGAATTCTTTCATTGTGCATGATTTCGGAAAGCATTTATAGTAATTTAAATTGAGAAGTTACTTGACAATTGACAATAGAACAACATTTTGGAAGGACTATAAATAGAAGTGCAAAATTACCATAACCTCAAATAGTTCTCCATTATTTCTCCAAGTTCAATAATGATATTTCTAACTCTCGGGATTTATATCAAACAGTTACCTCAAGGTCTTAAAAACTTTCTTAAACCAAGTTACAGTGCAAATTTATCACCGTTATGCAGGGAACAATGCTGATTTTCAATACATCAGAGGACTCATATGAAACATACCATCAGGATATATAGCGGCAGCAGCACCCTCATAAAACCAATCAATCTCTTTCTTTCGCAAAAGAAAGATCCCTCTAAGGACCATGCCAGTGACCTTACAACATAATAAAAAACTATTAGGAAATCAAATGAGTCACCTAAGAGGAGAAACTCTTCAAATTAGAGGGACCACATGTTCAAGGATCAGGATTCAACAAAGAAAGAACTGAAAACTAAGTAAGGTCATGCACCTTCTCAGGGTGTGACTGACAGTAAGCGAGAGCAAGTGTACTTCCCCAGGATCCACCAAAGATCTATGAAACCAGGGCGAAAAAAATATTTGTAGTTACATCCATCAAAATACTATATCGAATATGAAAAATATTTTTCTTAGTCAAAGATCAGGCTGAAGCTTCTGACCTGCCATTCCGGAATTTCCAAGTGCGCTCTTAGCTTTTCAATGTCATTGATGAGGTCCCAAGTTGTGTTTTCTTCTAAGCAAGCATGGGGTGTACTCTTTCCTGCACCTCTCTGGAGAAAGGATATGTGGTCAGTTTGAAAGATGAAAGAAAGCTAACTCTTTAGCTTAAAGGAAACTAACCTGATCAAATAGAATTATCCGATAATAATCAGGATCAAAGAATCTCCGGTTACTTGGTGCTGTTCCTCCTCCAGGGCCCCCATGAAGAAAGACAACTGGCTGCAGAACATGTAAACCCAGATTTGTGGTAATCACATGGATTTCATTCATGATGACCAGTGCAGAACAGAAAAACAAGGAACAAAGGTTCACAGTAACTGGTACTTACATGCCCATCTGGATTTCCTGACTGCTCCCAATAGATTGTGTGAAGATCTGAAACCTTCAAAAATCCTGTGCTATATGGCTCTATAGGCGGGTAAAGGTTCCGATTCAATTCTGGGATTTCTTTTCCTGATTTCATTGAGTCACCCAGCTGCGGCTCACTCCTAAACCCAATATTTTGTACACCTACTGCTAAGTTACGTCTTCCTGCACATCAAATATTAATAAAAGCTTATTTAGCAAAATCATGAAAAAACCTGAATTCTTAATAATTCCACAACCAGACCACCCTATTCCAGTTATTCCAGAGCTCTGTACTCTCAACTTTTTTTACAATCTATCAGTAACATATTTCAACTCCTGTTCCTCATGCCACTATACATAACATATCCTCTATAGAAATGTACACATGTATACATACAAAGACACATGCATTTGTGCATATCTACGCAGTCATAGTGACATACACAGCACATAAAAAAGAGAGGAACTTGCAGATTATGGTAAAAAAGAAAACAAATGAAAACTATGTTTACAAAGCAGAAAACTAACGGCCTAAGAAATCCAGGAAACAACAAATTATTTTGCTATAAATTCAAGCTAACATTACAGTAAGAATCCCTTTTGAAGATAACATCCAACAAAATATAACAGAAAGGCACAGTTCCACTATCTACGGCTTAAAACTGTAAAAAAAAAATTCAAGTTCACCCCCGCAAAGGGTTTGATATTCCGCCAACCATCGGCATGGCATACACGCACATCTGCTCTTATACGCATATGTAAATGCATACGAAGATAAACACACACAAACACATGCAGACAGAGAGAGTGAAGCGAGAGACCTGAGCGAGTACAACTGAAACTAGTTGAACGGAAGAATTGAAGGTGAGAAGAAGTAAATGAGAAGGGGAGAGAGGAAATAAGTTGAGGAACTGAAGAGTCTAGTCTCAGAGAATTCGAATTAATAAACCCTAACCTCATTGCTCTATGTTTACAGAAAATACTTAGCCAACAATGACGACGATGCTGATGGTACCGTGCAGCCAACCAGAGCTCCGAACCAATCGATCTGACAGATTCCAATTTGATATAATATTAAATTAAGATTTCTAATAATATAAAATTCAGAATATTCCCCATTAATGCAAATTCCAATATATGCTATGAATTTATAAAATAATATTTAGATTAATTTCTTTTTTTTAATATAATAATTAATAATTTTATTACTATTAAAATAATAATAATAATAATAACAACTAATAATTATATTATTATCTCATTCTCAACAAATTTTAAATTTTTAAATATTTTTAAATAAATATTTATTATATTTAAAATAAATTTTAATTTAAAATAATAATAAATTATATCTAAATAAATTTATATTTTATTTTTTAAATTTAAATAATTTTAGATTCATGAATTATTTTATAAATATTTTAAAATTTTAATATATTTTTTAATATTAAAAATTTTAAAATTTTTATAAAGATAAGTTAAATATTTTTACATTTTGTAAAAATTAAAAATAAAATTTATTATATAAAATTTATTTTAAATAAAAATTTCATAAAATCTTGATATTTAGCTTATATTATTAATCAAACTCTTGCTTTTAAAAATAATAATAATGTATTAATTTAATCTAAAATAAATTTTATTAAAAATTTTAAAATTAAGAGTATTCAAATTAAAAATGTTATACAACAAATTTTGATTTAAAATTTTTATAAATATAAAAAAATATTCAAATCACTGTCATAAAATATTTCATAGTTTTTTAATAATTATATTTTTTTTATAAAAATTATATAAAAATTTTAAAATGTATATTTTTAGTGACTAAAAAATTATAAAATTTTTTGTGATAATAGCTTGAATATTTTTTTATATTTGTGAAAAATTTTAAATCACAATTCATTACATAAGATCTTTAATTTGAATTAAATTTTAAATTTTTTATTAAAATTCAATGCAAAAAAAATTGATATATCATTTATTATTTTTAAATATAAAGATTTGATTGGTAATATAAAATAAAAATTAAGATTTTATGAGATCTTTATTCTTAAATTTTTAAATTTTTTAATACTTATGAATTATATCAAATTAAAATATTATATGCATAATTGATCTAAATAATAAAACCAAATAAAGATTAGGTTTAAGATATTTTTACATTCACCAAAGATAATGTGATGGAGATTTTATTTTATAATTATTTTAAAAAAAAAGAGTAAACAGAACAGAATTCTGCATCAAAAGGACAGAATATATTCTTTGCCCACAAAAACAAAAAACAAAAACATTTGCCAAAGCTAAAGTTGTCTGCTGTTGCATGAAAGCTTGCAGCAACTAAATATGTACAACACTTTGGTTACTTTATTCAGATTCTCCAGGAATATTACTACTACCAGTTACAATACAAAAAACTGGCTCTCCTCTCCTCTATCTTCCAGGCTTTACTGCCTGGATCCGATGCAAAATGTGACCTGTTAGAACTGCTCCTGTTCAGCTCTGCAGTTTGCAGTTCAATCCTCCTACTGCAAGAAACTGGAAACCTGAAGCAGCACACAAGCCCTGTTTTGAATTCAGAAACTTGATCGGCTCTCCTGTTTTTTCGGGTCTCCATTTGGGCTGTTCTGACTGGGGCTGTCAACAACGAAGCTGGTGAGTTTACGAGGCTTAGCCTCCTCTAGCAGCTGAACTACCATTCTCATGGAGGGCCTGAGAGCTGGGACTCTCGCGGTGCAAAGCACTGCAATTCTCAGAACGTCAATGGCGTCATCCTTAAGAGTCTCGGAAATGCTTGAATCAACAATGTCAAGCAAGCTTTCCTTACTCTGCTTTTTGCTGTATACCCACCGCACTATATCTATCTTGTCCCCAAACTCTGGCTCTACAGGCCTTCTGCCTGTCACCAGCTCCATTAGTACCACCCCGAAGCTGTAAACATCGCTTTTCTCAGTTATCTTGGACATATATGCGTACTCTGCCACCAAAAAATGGAAACCAAGACTAATCAGTATAAATCTAAGCATTGGGCACTGAACCTGTAACCTGGTATAACAGGCTTAGTTTTCTGAATGTCATAGTATATCAGTGAAGGGAACAGAAAAGCAGACAGTTTTATCCTATCAAACAGGGAAGTGGAACTTACCAGGAGCCATGTAACCATGAGTTCCAGCAATGACCTGAGTCCAGTCCCCAGCACCATTAGGCTGCACAATCTTGGCCAGTCCAAAATCAGCAATCCTGGGCTTCCACTCCTCATCCAACAAGATATTACTGGACTTCACGTCTCGGTGTATCACAGGCCTGTCATACCCATGATGCAGATACTCCAATCCCCTGGCAGCCCCCACTGCAATTTCATACCTCACTTCCCAGCCCATGTTGATCTTGTGACACGTATGCAGCCTGTCCCACAAGCTCCCATTGGGTAAGTACTCGTAAACCAGCAGATTGCTGTCTTCACTTGTGATGCTGCAGAAGAGCTTCACCACATTGACATGCCTGACTGCACTCAGTGCAGCTACCTCGGATTGGTATTCTGTTGATCGGAGATTGTTTTTCTTCAGCATTGCTGCGCTGCTCTGGCAGTTTCTCCCGTTGATTGGCTCGCCTGTCCAGATATGCTTCACAGCAAGTGTTGTACCATTGTTCAGCTCAACTTTATAGACGTTCCCTGATCCTCCTTTGCCTATCAGATTCTCTGATTTCACAGCATCGATGATGTCCTTCTCTGTGAAGCTGAGTACCCGGTATGGTTTCATGTCCCAGGAGCTCTGCTTCAATGGATGATCAAGGCTGTTCTGCTTTAACTTCATGAACAGGTAACAGGCTAGTGAAATCAGAAGAACTAGCAGGCCAGCTATGAAACAGGATATTAACGTTTTCAGGTGCCTGGATGTGTGAGAACCAGGTGGACATGACTGGAAAGACTTGATACTCGAACTGCATAAGCCTGAGTTTCCTTCAAAGCTACCAATGGAGAGAGACTGAGGTACTTGACCGACCAATTGATTGTTCGACAAGTCAAGAAGGCTCAACCTTGGCCAGGACAGAGTTGCTGGAATTTCACCAGAAAGCTTGTTTCTGGATAAGTTCAAGGAGTTCAAAGAAGGTAAAGATCCTAGACTAGCTGGAATTTTGCCAGAAAGTGAATTACCAGCAAGGTTTACATCGATGAGGGATGCACATGAGCCAATTGTGGGTGGTATCATGCCAGAAAACTTGTTTTCATCCAAGTAAAGACTGTTCAATTTCTTCAGTTCACCGATTGAAGCTGGAATTTCTCCAGAGAACTGATTTGAGCTCATCTGAATCGAGACTAATGATGAAGTTTGTGAGATCATGGAGGGTAATTCACCTGAGAATCGATTTTTAGCCAAAAATAGCATCGCAAGGGACTTGGCATTAGCAATATCATTGGTCAGTGGACCTTCAAGCTGATTCATGGAGAGATCAATGATGAAGAGATTAGGCAGACCCCAGATTCCGGCAGGAACAGCACCTGAAAGTAAGTTCTTGTTTACCCTGAGACGAACCAGAGACTTACAACTGGCGTAGGTGTCCGGGATCTTGCCGGTGAAATTGTTGTCCAGGATGAGAAGATCAGTCATTTGGCCATTCTTGCACATGTCTGGTGGTATAGGGCCTGTAAAGAAATTCTCCGAAACATCAACGTAATTGAAAGCAGCCCAGGAGCCAAGTTTCTGAGGAAGCTGCCCGATGAGCTTGTTTCTGTAAAGCGAGAGTGCTGTCAGTTTCTTCAACTCACCGAACTCCTCAGGCACCTCTCCTGTGAACTGGTTTTCAAAGAGTTGCAGAGAAGAGATCTCTTTCAGGAATCTCAACTCAGACAAGTCACCTTCAAGCTTGTTCTGAGATGCGTCGAAGAACCCTAGGCTTGTTAGATTTCCAAACCCAACAGGGAGTTTTCCTGTTAGGCCATTGCCGTACAGCTCAAGTTGCCTGAGCTTGTTGAGCTTGGTGATTCCCGCTGGGATTTCTCCGGTTAACCGATTAGCAGAAAGTTCAAGATTCTCCAGCAGAGTGAGGTTCTGAATTCCCTCCGGAATCTGTCCTGTGATGCTGCAATTTGTGAGGAAAAGCCAGTACAATTTCTCAAGCTTCAAGACGTCTACCGGAAAAGGACTTTCATCGAATAAATTGTCGCCGAGGCTCAAGAAACCAAGCTCCGTAAGATTCTCCAGGGACTTCCATGGAAAAAGCCCTGAAAAGCCACTGTTGTTGAGACTCAACAGCTTCAATTCGCTCAGCGCAGACAAATCAGGCACTTCCCCAGAAAATTTATTCCCACAGAGATCCAAATACTGCAATCGCCTGCAATTTTTCAAGTCCTCAGCGATCGACCCATGCAGAAAGTTCTCTGAAAGATCGATCTTCTCCAGTGACTGCAGTGAACATATTGAATCAAAAGGAAGAACACCCACCAACTTTTGTCGAGGAAGATTGATCTCTTTAACCATTTCATCCAAATCACAAACGATTCCGGTGAAGTTGCACGGAAAATTCTCTTGGGACCATGTCCTAAACACATCCGACTCCGATTCCTCCAGTGCAGACTTCAATTTCAGCAAAATTTCTCGCTGATCAGCGGATTCCGAAGAGCAAACAAAACCCAGAGAGATGAGAAAGCATAAAAACAACGCAAGCGGCCAGTGCCACCGCAGAACTGGTCGTACCGACATGACTAACTAGTAACCACCGCTGATTATTCTCTGGCTGAGCTTATAGTCAGCCTTTGTAGTAAGAATAGTGTGAAAACTGAAGCCTACACCATTAACACCATTAAATGCAGTCGTTGAAGAATGAAGACTGTCTGTCATACACACAGAGAGGCGGCTTCTGGGTTTTGAATATTTGAGCCCCCGTTCACATGCAGAGATGCTTCCATACACATCAAGCCAAGAAAATTTGCTCACGCAAGTAGAAACCAATCTTGTCGTACTTTTTCTTTTCAAGAACGTGCAAAATCTGTACTAAACATCTGATCTGTAATCACATTTTTTCCGAAATGATAAAATCTTTTTCATTTGGAAGCCACGTAATGCTTTGTTTCTTGAGATTTTATGCTATAAATTTGCTTGATGGCCGAAGTGGAGCAGAGGAGAGTGGAGGGTGGTGGGTGGTGGCCGCCGCTGTTGACTGAACCCTGAGTGGTTGCCATGTGGCTAAAAGTCTGGCAACCAGGAAACAGACAGGGCAAAGGTGAAGTGGCCATTTCCTTCTGTTTTAGACAACAAGTCAAACATCCTAAAAGACAAAGCACCGACTGCCCCTTGGGACTCTTAAAGTGATTAATGATTAGTATAAACAAATATATAACAATAATATAATTATTTCTATAATATTAATTTAAAAATTATTTAATTATTTTTAATGATTATTTTACATCTAAAAATATCAATTATATATGTGATATTTAAATTCAGTTATATATTTAAATTTTATTTAGAAAATTTAAAAATTAAGATCTTTAACATGGAATTTGAGTTTTTTATAAATATAAAAAAATATTCAGATTACTATTACAAACAATTTCAAAATTTATTGAATACTAATTATATTTAATTATTTAAATTTAAAATATAGATAGTACATAATTTATTTGATTAATTTTATAAGTATTGCAATAATCAAAATATTTTTAATTTTTAAATTTTTTAAAATTAATATTTAATTTAAACTAATTTAAATAATAGATGTACAATTAATCCAACCAAAACATCTATTAATTTAAATTAAAAAAGGTACAATTATCAAATTTAGTTAAAATTATGTGAATCAAATATTACTTTTTTTAATTTATTATAAGATACTTTTTTTATAATATCAATTTTTAAAATTTATAATTTTTGTTATCCTATCTTTAATTAAACATGAAATTGCAAATTTCATTAAAAAAATAAACTTTATATACAAAATTCTTCAATATTATATTATTTTTAGCTAGCATTGATTGAACATATACCAAACCCTAAAAGTCTATAAACTTTCAATTTCAAATTCGGTGAGAGCTTGTGGGGTTATGCCTTTCTTAGGGAAACTACCAACAATGAGTTCTTTTATCAACATTGTCTTTCATCTAGACCCTACCATGATAGGAAGGAGAAATTTTTTGGGTAACAATTTATATTATGTGTCATCTTCATTTTAATAAAATTAAAAAATATTATTATTGAAGAAAAAATAAATTTATTATAAATTTAATATAAGATTTTGATAATATAATAGGGGTAAAAACAGATTTATTAGTGAAGAAGATATGGTAGATCCAATTAAAAAAATGATTTTCACGGCTCATAAGATTGAGATTAAAAAAATAAAAATTATAGATATTGTTTAGATTAGAGACAATCAACAAAAGGAGAAAAATGTGAAGCCATTATTAAATAAAAAATGGCAAAGAAAATGACAAGTATGTATAATGGGTTGTTGTTTAATTGTAAAAGCCAAGTGACTTTATTTTAGTATTGATTTTCTACTAAGCAAAGTCTCTTTTTACTTCCTCGTGGAAAATGGGGTAGGGCATTAATTTTGGGAAGATTTATTTATTTATTTATAAAATTAAAATCAACATAAAATGAGACGATATTTTTTCTGATTTAATATTTATTAAATTTATAAAAATATGGTATCACGTGATAATTTAATAAAAATATTATTTTAAATTTAAATTTTTTTCTTTTCAATCAAAATTTAATTTTAATAAAAATATTTATAAAAATTAATAATATTTTTATTATTAAAATATTTAAAAAATTACTCGAATAAATTTTAGACTTTATTTTAATTTTATCTTTCAAACTTGAATAATTTTTTTATTAATAATTATTTTTTATAAATTTTTAAAAAATTTAAAATATATATTTTAAAAAGTATATTTTAAAAAAATAATTTTAATACTCAAAAAAATGTTTTTTGTGATAGTTTCTGTGAAAAATTTTAAATCAAAATTTATTACCAAGTCTCACCAATTTATTTTTTAATTTTTTAATGAGATTCAATTTAATTAAACTGATAAATTAATATTTGTTTGAAGATACTTTAAAAGTCGGGATTTAATTAGAAAGATAACGTAAATTTAAATTTTTAAATAATATCTACCTTAAAATAAATAGCTAAAATTATTTTTTATCTTTTATTTTTCATTTTTGATATTAACACAATAAATTACAAAATATTTTTTATTCTCATAAAAAAACTTTAATATAAATTAGATTAATGGATCTTGATCCACAAAACTAAAGTCTATCAAATACTTATTCAAACATTTTTCTTTAAGTATTAATAATTAGACCAACCACTTAATTTATGGGCAAATTTTAATTTATTTTAAAAAATAAAAATAAGGATATTCGTATCTCCTAATTACATTAATCTAATGAATTTTAAATGGATACCAATGTTTTGAAATTAAAACTAAATGGTTTGGTACAATCTGACTTAGAAAGATAAACAATGTTCCTACCCACTAGAGTGATAAACCTCTAAACTAAAAAGATTAGATTCTTGTAATCTCCAATGAAAGGCAAAATTTAAGGGTATGTACCCTTTAAAGAACCCTTGATAAGGAACTTATTGGATTTAATTAAACCTCAAGTGACACAAAGGTTCACGGGAAACCCATGGAATATCATAGACCAAATTGTCATAAACTATTATGATATTAGATTTTTTTACATGGATAATGAATTTTTTTATTAATTTGAATTGTGTTAAATTTATTTGTTAAAAATTTAAATAAAATTTTATAATTTATTATAAAGTAAAGGTCTTATAAAACTGTAATATTTACTTTATGTTACTAATCGAACCCCTATATTTAAAAAGTGATCAATTAAATATTAATCTATCTATTTGATTTAAATGGAACTTTATTTAAAAATTAGATATATTCAAATTAAAAATTTTATATAATAAATATTAATTTAAAATTTTTTATATATGTAAAAAAATATATTTGAACTACCATTACAAGAAAGTTTCTTAATTTTTTGAGTAATTATACTATTTTAAAATTTTTTGACATTATAAATTTAAAAAATATATATTTTCAAGACTTCAAAAATTAAAATTTTTTAATGGTAGATTGAATATTCATTAATATCTATGAAAAATTTTAAGTTAAAATTTATTGTGTAAAACTTTGAATTTAGATATTTTTAATTTTTTAATTTTTTATAAAATCAATTTAAACTAAATTGATAAATCAAAGTTTGATTTATCATTTTTTTAATATAAAAATTTGATTAATAATATAAAATAAATATCAAAATTTTATATATATTTATTTTTATTAAATTAATATTAAAAATTAAATATTTTTTAAAAATTTAACACTAATTCAAATGAAAAAAAAAAAAAAGGTTTCAACATTGCTTAGGTTGAAAAGTCATATAATGAAAGGAAGGGAAAGACTGTCTGCAATAATTGGTACATGGGAGTGGAAGTGGGCTGGAGGAATCAAAACGGTGTCGCTTTCGCCTCCTGGTTGATTGATGACCCATAGATGGACTGAACCTTAACAACACTACAAAAGGGGAAAAAACTGTGGGCCCTAAGCCCATTGACCACAGAAGACAAAGAAGTTTGAAGGAACAAATCAAAGTTGGAAAAAAAATTAGAATTTGGTGTGCAAAAAGTTACTTTTATTAAAGATGAGAGTGTTAAGTGAGTGATTTAAGTCAAAAATCTCAGGCTGCTTGGATACTGCAAAGGGATTTCAATTCAAGTGTGGGATTCCTTTCTGATGTCACAAAAGAACATTATCTAGCAAATTATTTATTTTTAAGTGGGGGAAACGTCAATTGCACTAAATGAGAATAATTAAAAAAGATTCATAAAGTCACCAATAATTGAGAAGTGAATTTATGTGCAAAGTCGTGTTCCGATTTTAAAGCTCTTGTCACTAAGCTTATACATGAATTAATGTCCCGACATGATATTTCATTAAGATACGTAGGAGCAAACAAGCTTATAGGCATCTTTTATTAGTTAGGCTCAATCAAACAAGCAAGTAAATTCATGGTGGAACTCCATCTTATAAAAGTTAACCCAACCACCACTTAATTCAAAATAGATTAAATATAAATCAAATTGGATAATTCAAAATAGATTAAATATAAATCAAATAGGATATTAATCCATCAAATATTTATAAAGATTTTATTACTTTATTTGTGTTAAATCAATTATATTTAAACGTCACCTGAATCGCATTTAAAATAAAATTAATATTTTTAATTAATTTTAAATTTTAAAATTTATAAAATACAATATATAATTTTTTTGATTTAAGTTATTTTTTCTCAAAAATATTATATTAATTTGATTACATATTTTTTAATTTTCGTAAATCTTTCATAATTTAAGCCGAAAAACTTAGCAATGATGCAACAAAAAACACCATTAAACACCATACCACCAAATTGTTTTGACGATAAAAAAATAAGTAACTTAAGACAAACAACATGAAATAATTCGTATCAAAAGAAACTCAAAAATAGTTTATATTTATTTTTTTTATTAAATTATGGAATTGATTTTGAAGTATGACTCATTTAAATGTTAAACTCAAAAACATTTAGATGAAATGATACGGATCTCTTTCAACTTAAGCAGATGTCTTGAATTCAAAGCCTAAAATTTAACAACATTGACACTCTTAGAAGAGTTTTATTGCCTTTATAAGCAACAATTAATCTTATACCCATGTGATGTGACAATATTTAGCTTATATATTCAAATAGCTTATATTTATCTTTTTATTAAATTATGAATTTAATCTTGAAATATGACTAAGTTTAAATGTTAAATTTAAAAGTATTTAGATGAGATAACACAAATCGCTTTAGCTTAAGTACTAGAGGTCTCGAATTCAAGGCTTGAAATATAGCAGTTTTAATGTCCCGCGCTGGGACAAATTACTATAATTTGTCCCCTCTTGCGACTTAGTCAACACTTTTCAAAAATTTTACGAACACAAGCCTTTGTTATTCCTTAATTTAATTTCGAATCTATTTATTGGAAGAAAATAAGTTTCTTAAAATTTGAATTGTGTCCTCATGAAAAGAGTATTGAAGTTGAAAAAACCATTTAATCATTTCAATTTTTATTGCAAAGTTTATAAATTATATGCCTTTTAGTTTAATCACAAGTACTTACATCAATTTTTATTTCATTTTATTTTCCCTTAGTATTAGTATGCGTATAAAACTATGTCAGATCTTTCTTAAAGAAAACCTAGAATCAGATCTTCGTTAAATCCGAGACATGCCATTGAGAAGTGATTCAATAATTAAACTTTCACTTTTTTGTTCTTTTATTCTAAGTAAAACTATCAATTGACGTCGAGGGAGTAATATTAAACAACTTTTTTTCTTTTTACACAAATAAAAAGTTTAAGGTACAATTCAAATATTAAAAAAACGAAAAGTAGAAAGGATTACAATCTCCATCTCGCTTAAAATTCTCAAAATTTGTTGATAATTAAAATAAATTCATAAACCAGGTCGATTGATCTATTTTAAATTAAAAATAGTTCTATGAGGCTATTTTCTATTTGTTTATGTTGTAGGATTAAAATTAAAAAAAATTCTTATTTTTCCACGTAAAGAACTTTACGTACGATTTCAATAATTTTAAAAATATTTAAGTAAATGACAAGAATTCGAAGTTAATGTGTGAAATATAAGGGCATTAAAACTCTCCAAAGAGAGTTTTGCTGCCTTATTAACAAGAATTAGTCTGATGAGGCTATGGCATGGATAGCTGTTTTATTTTTCCTTTTGCTTTTCTTGATAATTCCAATATGGAAAAGAAAAAGAAATATTATACATGGAAGCTCCAAAGAACCAGGTTACATGGAAGTATTAATTTATCCTTTTGTGCATGATAAACCATATCAGGTCACTGTGACGGCCAGCAAACATCTGAGTCTTGATAGGGAACAAGCCGAATGAATATGAGAGGTTGAGAGCAGCATTACCCAAGAAGTAAGATAGGATAAGGATTCAGAACTATTTGTTTCCACAAAAAAAAAAAAAAAAAGAACTAAAAATTTGAGAACTTTAATGGATTTATGTCAGCTTCTAGCATCCCACTCGCCATGTTTTATCACTCATATTTATCTCTTTATTTTTGTTCTATTTATAGATCCATGGATTATGTATGTGTAGTTTGTGATACATAATCTGCAACCTTGCCTGCTCTATCTTTCTGTTTCTCTCTCAAAGAACAGTAGGATGGACTTCCATGCAGAGGCTAACCAACGACTTGCGAGGATCTCATCTCACCTCCGCCCTTCAAATCCTCAGGTTTTATCTTCTGTGTTTTGTAATTGTTCCTTCTTTTGTGGATAGAGGTTACACAGATGAAATTTTCTGTTTGTAGGTTATAGTACTCACTTTTTCATCTCATGGATTTTTGCTGTCCTGAGAAGGTCACGGGTAATTTGCGGCGTCTGAGTTCTGTTTGAATAAATGCCAAGGGGAGTTGCTGTGTAAATGTGCACTTAGCTCAACAAGCTCCTGAGTTTGTACAGCTGGGTGTTGGCTAATGAAGTTATCTTCGGCTAGTATAGTCTCTGTTTAGGGTTATATAGAAAACTCTGAAATTCCTTTTTGCTTTTCTTTTCTGTTTACTGGTCTTATTCTCTTCCATTGAAGTTTGAATATGTGCTGATGTTTCAATGTAATATTAAATAGTTTTCTGATGCCTGTAGTTCTTTTCTCTTTCTTTTTTTTTGTTTTCAGATGGAAGAAATTTTGAGCCCAGCTGATTGCCGAGCAAAAGGGGGAGCACCAGGCTTCAAAGTTGCTATATTGGGAGCTGCAGGAGGCATTGGCCAACCACTTGCATTGTTAATGAAAATGAATCCACTTGTCTCAGTTCTTCATCTATATGATGTTGTCAACTCCCCTGGAGTCACAGCTGATATTAGCCACATGGACACCGGTGCTGTGGTATTGTAACTTCTCAATTTTACTACTGCAGTTCTTCTTCTGTACTTATGTTAAATTCAAAAATAGACTTCATTGATCTTAAAATTTTGTTTGTCCATGTTTGAATAGAAGTTCATAGGATGATACCAATTCGCGTATGAGAGGTCTACAAAGTAAAGTGGCATAAAATTATCACATATTTTACTTTAGCAGACTCATGATTCATGATTATATAGACTTAAAGCATGTTAATATTGTTCAGAACTGACTAATATGTTTGGTCTCAGGTGCGTGGTTTTTTGGGTCAGCAGCAGCTGGAGAGTGCTCTTACAGGCATGGACCTTGTAATCATACCTGCTGGTGTGCCACGGAAGCCCGGAATGACAAGGGATGACCTTTTCAACATCAATGCCGGCATTGTCAGGACCCTTTGTGAGGGTATTGCAAAGTGTTGCCCCAGTGCAATTGTCAACTTGATCAGTAACCCAGTGAATTCTACAGTTCCAATTGCAGCAGAGGTTTTCAAGAAAGCTGGAACTTATGATCCAAAACGGCTCTTGGGAGTTACAATGCTTGATGTTGTGAGAGCAAACACTTTTGTGGTATGGAATTCCACCACTCAGTATCTTTGGTTTCTTCTCTGTATTAAAATTTTCTACTTCATCATATTGGGATATAAAAGCTTAGTGTTTTGTGATTGCCACTTCTTGCTGCAGCCTGTGACATCAAAGCTTTTGGTGCCTTAAAATTGAAAATGTTGAAGCCTTTGGTTATAAGCTATTTATATACTGTAATCACTACTTTCCTACAGGCAGAAGTTCTGGGACTTGATCCACGGGAAGTTGATGTTCCAGTTGTTGGAGGCCATGCAGGAGTTACAATTTTGCCTCTTCTGTCTCAGGTAACAAAGAAGAACGATCCTTTTTTAAGTTTCATACTCTCCGAGATAGTAAGCTGCCATTTTCAAGTTTCATACTTTCCAAGATAGTAGGCTGCAAACAAATATAGTGGCATGTCTAAAGTTATCAAAGATAGTACCTTTGAAGAAGCTGTATTTTGATGCCTGTCTTTGCAGGTCAAGCCTCCATGTTCCTTCACCCCTGAAGAAACTGAATACCTGACAAATCGGATTCAGAATGGTGGAACAGAAGTTGTCGAGGTAATGCAAATCTTCATTTTCACCTGTATGGCAAATTGTGTATAACTTGTTATCACTGTTTAGTGAGATGTTTTCCTTGATAACAGCTCATATATTTCAACTTGTTATCACTATATTTGTGAATGACATTTCCAAGTGATCATTGAAGTTTACTGTGCTTGCATAAACGGAAGTATATTTACAGGGAGGAACTTAATCTAGTAAAGGGCTCAGATAGAACCACTTTTGTTGTAAAATACTCTTGTTCAACTCCATCTAGAGCTTCTTGTATCCTAGATGAGACCTCATGTTAGTTTTTAAAATCCTTTTGCATTTGATTTTGATAAATTCATACCCAATTTAGTTCCACTGATTCTGCTGTTCAAGGCGGATTGGCAGCAGCTTGCCTTAGTTAAACTGGATTATGTAGTTTTGCCTTTTTCAAACAGAAGATTTTGACGAGATTTAACCTCTATTTTCTTGCATTATTGAGTAAGAACTATCTACATCATATGCAGGCCAAAGCTGGGACCGGCTCTGCAACACTCTCAATGGTTAGCCAATCTCATCTACTTTTCATTACAAGTTATATTCCAAAACTTCTTCATTCAGTGCTTTCAAGCAACTGAAGGATACCATCACATCGTGTATAGGCATATGCTGCAGTAAAATTCGCAGACGCTTGCCTTCGTGGTTTGAGAGGAGATGCTGGCATTGTGGAATGTGCCTTTGTGGCTTCTGAGGTGCTTCAGGTTCTTTGTCTCGTATTAATTTCCTCTTGATTTTGCAGTTCTGTTTCTGATCAGTGACCGGGCTTCTTCTTCATAATAGGTAACAGAACTCCCTTTCTTCGCAACCAAGGTACGTCTTGGTCGATCAGGAGCTGAGGAAGTCTACCAATTGGGACCCCTAAATGAGTATGAAAGGTGCAAATCTTACAATACATAGACCTGCATTCTTTCTTATTGTTGAAAATGTATGGTAGAAAAGATTCTTATGTTGTTTATTTTGGTTATCATTCTGGATCAGGATCGGCCTGGAGAAGGCAAAGAAAGAGTTAGCAGGAAGCATTCAGAAAGGGATTGCATTTATCAGAAAATGAATGAACCCAGAAGAAATCTTGATTACTTTAAATTACTTTAGGTTACTAGGGCTTCTGTATCTTCTTGGACAGATCTTCTCGTATTTAGCAGTCTCCTGGTGTATCCTAAACCAATTACAAATGAATATTTCTGATATATGATATAAAGCTGATTCGGAAACAAACTCCGAAACCTGTTCTTACTTGCATTCAGGTGAACTTATATGGTAAAGGACTTCTGAACCATGGGATTAGGGTACTATCATGCATGGTAATAACAGCAGACAATCCATGGAACAAAATATTCAGAGATTCAGATTTCACGTAACTTATCATCTTTACACTTCCAGAAGCTCTGGCAAAATTGACATCTTTAAAAGATACCATTTTTACATTAGGTAACTGAGGACAAAATTTACTTATACCTAATCCCCTGATTTACAAGGTGAAGGGATTTGAAGGAGGATGAATTACAGGAGTCTTGGACATAGTAACATTCCCTGTGAGCACATTAGGTGCCACACTATCCTCCGCGATGACAGGATTAACCTGCAAAACTCTTTCTGGCACAACCTTCTGACCGTCAACCTTAGCCAGCACCTCAAAATGCATTCTCACTGTTTCAGGCTTTGTCCTCCACTCGGGGAAACCCTCCAAATTAAAAGCATCTCCTTCCTTCAACTTCTTCTCCACGCCAAAACCGATTTTCATGAATGTCTGCGCTGAAACATCTGCCTTTACTAATCTGAAAGAACCCTTCTCCTTGGCCTTTGGACCCAGAACAGAAGAAAGCAATGTCTCAAAACCAACCAAGTTTGGGTTTGACCCGTTGATGGAAGTAAGAGGCCACATTGTGGTGAAGTGTTTAGGAGTTAAAATTGTGGTGGCTTCCTTTTGAACATCAACAGTGGAGAGGGCATCCATGGCTTTGTTTTTCGACATGGAGGACAGTTCCACAAGGCCAGGTGCAAGTCGCTTAAGCTTAAGCCTGTTATCGGAAGATGAGGAGGAGGAAGGTGCTGCTGTGAGGGAAGTAGGTCCAACAATTCTGAGGGATAGAAGTGGAGCGTCTTGAGCACGGGAAGCCTGCCGGAGCTGTTCAGCAAGAGTGAGAAGTCCAGAAGCAAATGCATTGTTAGTTCGGTTGAGAGGAAGTGGGAGATCAATTGGGTGGCGCAGGCTGACTGATCTGGCACCCTTGACAGTAACCACAGCACCATCTGCCAAAATTACTTTCTTCAAGACACCAGCATCCACATCATGCTGCCGAAAGGAAGTAATAGATACATTATTGCTCAATGTAAGGATAAAGCACAAAGAGTTCTGGTAAAAATTACACAGGGAAGTGGAAAGCAGTTTGAAAACAGACTGGGAGCCATAACATGATCCTTAAGCACCTGACCCCTTTTAATTTCAAAGGTAATTCAGGAGTTCTGAATCATATGAAGTGAATGAAAAGGAATGCCCAGATATAGGAATTTGACTACAAATCACCGTGTCTTTAAGTGCAACATTCACAATATAATTGCAAAATTAATTGATAGGATCAAGATAACTATCTAAAGAACAATTACAAGGGAAGTCTTCAAGTTCCCACACAGGAAAATCTAACATTATTCACTGTCTACCATCTCTCCAGGGATTTGGTCAGACTTTAAAATGCTAATTGCCAACATTTAACATACCATTTTCATTCATTATCAGATTCCAATTAAATTCAACCTGTTTTAACCAAACTTAATTACTCTTAATGCTTAAATGCTTATGTACCAGTCCCGAAGATTTCCAAACACTAATGCCCTGCAAAAGCACTGAATTTCGATAATTCAAAGAGAAAAACGGTCCAGAGAAAACACAAAGTTTCCCCATTACAACATTAGAATGTAAATTCTGCATAACTAAAATATGTCCAAGAAAATAATTCCAGGTTTATCAAAACAGCAGAAGCTGAAACAGAAACCCTGCTAGGTTTCACCATAACCCAGAAATTATCCACAGCTACCAAAACTGTAAACCAAAAAACAGAACCACAATATGTATGATTTTGTATCATTTGACAAACTAATTCAGTTCCATCCAATTCAAATCAAGAAAAGATAACAGAGAGGGAAGAGAGAGGGGGGAGGTGTTGAAGAAGAACTCACTGGCAAAGAGAGGCGCATATCCTTGGCATCCTGGACCCAGAGCTCTATGGGACCAGCCAGCTGAAACGGAGCCAAAACGGGCAACCCATTGTCCGATTTCTCCTTCTCTACCAGCCAGTTTTGCTCTTTGCGTTTGGGGGGTTCCTCCACACGAAAAATGGGCAAATCCACGTATTCCCATCGGTTGACATCCTCTAGGAGTTTGAAGGGGAGAACCTTGTTGTCAATTTCGATATCGAATTCATATGCCACAGAATGCCCCACCAGAGCGTCTCTCAGATCGAACCCAGAGATCTTGAAATCATCCGCTTGGAATCCCAGTCCCTTCACAATCGCTTCCTTCAAATCCTATCAAATTGAATAAAAAACAAGTTAAAATTAGAAAATCAAGCCTTTCTCTGATGAACCAACCGAATTTTCTTCTTCTCTTCGCATCCAATGCGACAACATTTTATCACAAGTCATCTGCTTAGTTTACTACCAAAAGACTAATATTGAAATGAAGTTTACATTGATTAGAACTCAAGAGGAAAGATTGAATAGGATAACGTGAGGTTTTAAAAGGAACAAAAGAAACACAGCAGAAAACCAAAGGCTATTTCAGATAAGGTTTCACCTTAACAGCAATAGAAAACCAAGACGATCCACAACAAAATAAATAACTAAAGAAAACAAGAAACCATATTTCCTTCGCGTTCCCGCGTTTTCCGAGCAACCAAACAGAAATTTTAATCTTATTCAAAACCGCAATTAAAAAAAAAAAACCCTCAAGCACTTACAGAGATTGCTTTCGGGTAAGGAGGATTAAGGTCCGGAGTGTAAACCAACGCCGTGGACAGAGACAAAATTGTAAACAAAACGAGAATCAGGGCCTGAAAGCAAACTGCCGATCTGAGAACCATCCTTACTAGTTGATCACCACCGCCGCAAAAGAATGCAAATTTGTAAAAGACAGGAAAAGGGACGGGACGACTTGATCGTGCTTTGCCCAAAATCTTGAATTCTTTTACCGTCTATGATGATAAAACAGCGGTGGTAACAATCAATGAATAATATTTTGCAGATTGAGATTCCGATTTAATTAAGAGAGAAGAAAGGGAAGAAGCTAAGAAATATCAATGGAAGAGGGTTCTAGACGAACGGTGAGGAATCTACGGGGATGCTGACGTGGTCGACGGTAACCAATCAGAAGAGAGGAACTGATGCGAAGGGAGAATTTCATTGGCCTGCTTTGCTGTCACGCTTTTTCTTTTTTTATTTTTAATAAATTCCAAAAGGTGTTCGTTAAGATGATAAAGTAGGAGAGGTTGCTGGGGCCCGCAGTTCCGTGTTTGTGGGGCCGGTTTTTAACCGCTAATTGATATCGACGCGTTCAGTGCCGCCCAAAAATAAAATGAAAGAACGAGATGGCGTCGCCCGGACTCGAACCGGAGACCTTCAGTGTGTTAGACTGACGTGATAACCAACTACACCACGACACCAGGATGCTTGTCTGGTGCACTAAAAGATATCTGACCTTTTAATAGAAAAATTAATTTCACTCCGACTCCTACCATCTGTGTTTACTTATTGGCCTGGTTGTGTTGGACATGCGTCTTACCAACCAGACAGATGGTAGATTTCGGTGTAAAAGTTACCCATTTGCCTTTATCCAAGGTTTTTATAAAATTATTGGACACACATTTCGATGTTTTGGTTAATAAACTCAAAAAATTTAAAATTTAAAAAATTAATCATACTCAACTTGTTTGTAAGGTCAAATGAATTTATAAATTAGATTCACAATTTAAATCACCTTAAAATTAGTAAATTTATTAATAATCATTCAATTCAAAATTATATATATTAATTATTGGATACAAAGCTTTTTATTGATTTATTACAATAATTTTTTTTTAAAAAAATAAATTTATTAAACATCCGATTATATGAATTTTCATTGATGGGAGAAAGTGGGTCATAATGACATCATTGACTTAGGCAATAGATTCCTAGTGTGGAAGAGCGACATTTCATGAATTGACAGCAAGATCATATAATCTTTTTTTTTTTTTGTGGGGTCTAATAGTAATATACATATTCTCAATCATCACCTTATAACATTGAAACGGTCAATACTTAGGGAGTATAAATTAAAATTTAATTAATTATGAAAAGCATCACAACACTTGTTATTGACATTGAAGCTTTTATAGACTATCAATTTCTTCTAGCCATACCCAATTACCAACTCAATTATAAAATCCAAAAAAAAAAAAGAAACCCTATTTCAATTCATTTTTAAGATTCATATTACTTGTGAGAAGGGTAATTGCCTTTAGTTTTAACCTCATTGATATGGAACCATTTGATTATAACCCGCAGAGCATCTTCACTTATAGGCGTTGATTTTCTAGTCATTGTATTTTTACTTAATAAAAAATAAAAAAAATAAATATTAAAAAGAATCAGGTTGATGATTGTATTTTTTTTTAATTTTACACAATGATTATACATATGATGTTTTAATTTAATTTAATTTAAATTTTATTTAAAAATAAAAATAAAAATATTTAAATTATCATCATAAAAAAATTTAATATTTAAATATTTAAATATTCAAAAATTTATAAAAAATAATTCATAAATAAAAAAACTGTTTACATTTAAAGAACATATTGAAAATAAAATGTAAAATTCATTTAAATTATTTTTGAGACATCACAGCGATAAAAATATTTTTAATTTTTTATAATTATTTAAGTAATAATTTAATTTAAAAATTAATCAAAATATAAATTATAAAAATAAAAAAATTATTATTTTTCTGATAAAATTAAGAATAGAACACTTTTCCAAGTTTTTAGTTCAACAAGCTATTAAGTTAGATCTCAAAAAAATCAGTGTCATTATCATCTATGCAACATTTCGTCATTCTTGGATGAGTTAATTTCTCCTAATTAAGCCGGCCTATTATGACTTCCAATCTCGCTTACTAATTTCAATTAATTACGTTAATCTATCTTAACCTTGATCTCAACCTTGTCTTGATAGTGAAAGGCCACCTATTATTTTCCTAAGTAATATAATAAATAAGCTTAATTATGGTCTTAAAGGAAAAGTCAAATTAAAACAAAAATACTTTTAATTATTTTCATATTCTATATTTGTGCCAAATTAATGGGACATAATTAAACACTAAAAAATATCAAACAAGACTTACTTGTTTCTCTTCATGCTTCATATTCTTCTCCTTCCTTTTCTACATTTTTCTTCAAAGACTTTGCTTGTTTCTCTTCATATTTCTTTTTTTTTTTCACAATTTTTTATAATTTTATTGTTAATTTGTTTGCATAATATGATTTTATTTTTTAAAAAAATTAATTTTAAAATATATTTTATAAATTAAAAAATTTATCAAGACTTATATTATATTTAATTTGCAGATGTAGACTCGGCTGTGGGATGAGTGAATGTAAAAATTAGAGTACTTGACATTCATAAATTAGTGAAACTTTCTTTGCAGCCAAACAAACTGATACAGAAAACCCATATGGAATTACAAAGAAAAAGAGGCTGGAGACAACAATTTCCTGGAGATAAGCCTCTAAAACACTGCTGACCAAACAAAACACTGCAACAGAGGCCCTGTTTGCTTGGATTCACACCCAAAAAACCAATTTTTCCCCTCTTGGCAACCTCTTCAGGGATTCAAAGGGACAAAAATCAAACTAAACAAGCTGTGAGACTTTCAGAACAGGTGGGTGTTCTGTATTCAACATGGATAACAAGTTAACCATGAAAAAAGAAAAAAGCTTCAAAAAACCCTCCTGAAAGATGGAAACTCACAGCAAACAAGCTTTTAAGTGTGCTGGTCTGTGATGGGTGAAGCCTTACAGGACCTTGTTCGCAGTATTTTCCTAGAAAAGTTAGGACTGTATGTATATAAGGATTTTCCTGGAAAAGGTAAGACTTTATCTATATAAGAGTTCTAGTAACAGGAGAGAGCTTGTGAAGCTTCACTGAATTTCCCTTCACACTAGTGACTGGAAAGCTGATCTCAGATGCTTCACAAGATCCTTCACAGTCATGTTGAATTCCACATTCATCTGCAGAAGAAGTTGATTCAGCTTTAGTGTTTGCAGCATATTATAAGAAAAGATTAACTTTGGGAGGGAAAAGGAAATGACCCATTTTATCGGGCATTTCACTGTCTGGACCTTAATTTTTGGCAAGAAAATACTAACCGGAGATAGGGAATTACAAAGGGTAATTGACCCTGCTTGATATACTAGTCTGTATTGGTGTTTTAATTGATTTGAAACAATAGGAGCCTAATCAATCAAGTTTAAGAACTCTTCAATGTCTGAAACTTCGTATCGAAAAGCAACAGGCATTACCCGAGTAATGATGGTGATATCAAGAGAAGAACTTCCAAAACTCAGGACACTGCTGTTGATGATTGTGAGGTGAACCTTCTCGATTTCAGCAAGTGTTTTCTCCATAACTCCTTTTCTCTTCTCACAGTGAATTCTGATAAGAACATTGTTTTCACAGAATCTTGCTTCAATTTCAGGTAGTGGCTCGTCAAGGGTACTAAAGTTCTCATCAGAGGAAGAGTTGTCACCATCTGCATATAACTGAGATTTCTTCACAAAAACCACTGATTCCATTGTCTTCTTCCGGGTCTGTTCTTCAAGAGTCTTAACCTTCTCCTGCAGTTGTTTCAGGTACTTGATAGCGTCTCCCAGAACAGAAGCCTTGTCTGTCTGCGAAGTAAACATGAGGGCATAATTCAGAAGATGCTGCGGAGTGAAAAAAATTTGCACCTGGGAGAGCAGAGTTGAGCTGTGAGAGGATTTAGTACCTTCTTGAGCCCTGGAACTATGGCTGATAAAGCTATGAACCTCTGGCTAAGCTTCTCTCGGCGCTTCCTTTCTGCTATGATATGATCTTGTGTCTGAGAAAGTCTAGCAGTTCTTGTGTTAATCCTGTTGTCGTCCGGGCAAGCCTTGAATAGACAGTTCTGGTTCCCAAATGGACCAGGAGGAACCAATATATCAGTAGGCAGATTCCCAATGGTCTCAGCATACACTGCAGCCTCCTTCTTAGGCTTCACAATGCCAAATTGATTCATCTGATTCGTATTGGCAAACGAAATAGTGTTCTGAGAGAAATCAGCTTGTGGGATTGATGGAATAAGATCAGCTCTACAAGAATTCCAGGTCCCAGGCTTGAGCTGCTTTGCAGGTCTAGCGATTCCATTAGCAGAAGTATACATGGAAGTTTTGATGTTGTAAGCTGGGAGAGTGTGAGATTGTTGTAGGTTTTCCCTGAAATCAGCAGCTGCTAATGGTAGCAGGTTTAGGTCATCCTGCCATTGATGGATGAAGCCTGAAGTCTCCATTTCCTGTGAATTCAACTTCACACTTCAAGTAATCATGCTTCTGAACCATTCCTGGATTAACAGCTTGGTCCCAAGAAAGACTTACCAGTTCAGATAACCCTGTCACAGACGATATCTCCATGGAAAGAGCTCCTGGAATATCCTGGTGAAGATCCTGCCAGAACAGATTAATCTGAAAACACAGAAATAATCAAACCCAAAATTTCTCAGGGAGAAAGATGAACAAACATACAGAATCCACAAGAAATTTCTGGGTTTTTCTGATGAAAATCATAGAATTCACAAAAAAAAGGAATTTTCTTAAAGATAGAACCAAAACAAAGAATTATTCAGCTTGTAATGGAAACCCAAGATTACCTTTTTCCAAAATTTCCAGGAAAGCAGGAGGATCCTTCTCCTTGTTGTATATATAGTTGTGTAATGGCCTGAAGAAGTGGTGTATTGGCAGACAACAGCACATAGGTTATTCTTTGTGGGTTGTTTTTGCTGAAAAACTGATACAATCAATGAGTCTATGTTTTGTTGTTTTGTGGACTTTGTGGATGATCTCACCAACTAGCTGTTGAATTTTTTGGTTCAAAAGGTAGGATAGAGAAAACTGTCCTTTTCTCACAAGTTATCTTCTTCTGTATTAATTAACTAAAGTCTTCTTGATGCTCTTGAACCACTAGCTCTAAAGTTAATTTCAAAAATATTTTAAATATTTATTTCTCTTTCGTGTCCCAATATTAAGATGAATATATTGCATAATCTTAAATATACCTCACTTTATAACGGGTAGAAACTTTGCCAATAATATATCATATAAGTATAAACACATTTTATTCTCATCAAAGCATTTTCTCTTTAAAGTCAAGATTATTTTATTGATTTAATCTGTTTTCAATGAAATAATAATATATGATAATTTAATTAATTGAATAGATATGATTTATTTAATTTATATTTTATATTAATATAAAATATTATTATCTTATTGAAAGTTGAACACAAATCAAAATAATACAAAATCATTTTTAGAACATTAATTTTTATCATAATATGACTTTTAAAAGGATAAAAATCATGAAGTCATAAATTCTTGTTGATGACTTTGCGCCTAAGTGTTAGTAATTTATGCATATTGATATGTTTAGATTTCGAAAAACAAATTATGTCTCAATATTTGTTTCATATAATACGAAAATGTACGCATCAATAAGATGCAGTGTAAGTCTAGACGTGTTTTAATATTATAATATATGTATTTTTTAAAATAATTTTTTATTGATTTAAATTAGTTTTAATTTTTTAAAAAATAAAAAATATTTTTATAATTTTTATATTTATATAATAAAAAATTCAATATAATTTAGATTGACAAAATATTCTATTTTTTATGGTGGAGTTAAATTGCATAATTATCTTATCATTGACAACTTTGAGCATCATGATCCCATGAGTTTTTCTTACCTCTTATTATGCACTTAAACACATTGAATTAATTTTCTTAATAAAAATCTCCCATGAATCAATCACTTGTGGCAATCAAAAAGTCATATATAATTGGCCTCTACCCAATAAGCAACAAAGGACTAATTGATTATTGGCCAGCCCACATATGAGCTTTGATTGTAACAGTTAAAGCATGTGAATTGAGATTGGATCTAGGTTTGGCTGGCCCCAAAAGAAAATTGTCGGTTATTAAATAAATAAAGGTTCCCCGTGAATTATCCTTTGAAATTTTGTTGATTTTTAAGAGATTAGCATAAGCAGCAGCTTAATGACTAATTGATTATAAAATCAAATCCAAAATCGAAGTTATGACTTTCAAACATTTATGGTGAAAAAATAAACATGAAAATTCTTAAGTAATTTTAAATAAATTTTTATTGATTAATTTGGATCCAGCTTGTTATTTTAATTTAAATTAATAAATAAGAATTTTTTTAAAAGTATTCACCCACAACTTTATACAATATAATTGATATGGATCGAGATCATTTGAAATGTATCAAACTTTTAAAAAAATGATAACACATAATAATTTAATAAAATAAATAATTAAAATTTTATTTATTTTTTATTAATATAATAAATTTTAAAAATACACGTTTATATTTTTATTAAAAAGCTCAACCTAAATCAACTTAACGGGAGATTTTAATCTAATGCATATATGGGTATCACAAAATTTTTTGTTATAGATCTTTTAATTATTTAAATGAATAAATTAGACTCAAATTTTCTTATTTTTAATTGATATAAGATTAATAAATCAAAAATTTTAATACCCATAATAACAATATAAAAGAATCTTAAAAAAAAAATTGAATAACATTCAAAAATCCAAACAGGAAAGAATTAGATTGTTGAATGTTGAGCATAGCTAGGGTTTGAGTTTGAAATGCCTGTTGGGTATTAGGTGATGGATTGTAGCTGGAATCAACTCATGGATTGCCCCAAAACAAGGGATTGCTTTCTAATTGCAATTGCCAGCATACACTTTGTTGTCACACTTTTTAATATTAATAATTTTTAATTAATTAAATTAAATTCTGCATCTTATTGGTTATAAAAGATTTGCATTTTGTTTCCGAATAAACTTGGGTTTTTTTAACTAATCCGTATTAGTTATTTCTTGACCCAATTTTTGTGTCTATTTTCCTAACGACTAAATAATTCTCATCTTATCTTTCTCATTTTGTTGCATATTTTTTTAATGTGATCTTTGGTTATTCATTATTTCGACTTAATAATTAATAATGTGATTTTTTTTTAAATTTTGAAGTAAAATTAATATATAATATTAATTTAAATTACGTTAATTTACATCAATATTGAATTGTAAAAATCAAGTGAAGTGATTGAATACGATCTGTTTAATTATTTTCTTTTATTCATTAACATGATTAATGAGAAAACGTAACTCTTTTTTCTTTAATAAATGATTAGTATATATTGTATTAGTAAAAAAATTTTGATTTTTTTTATATAAAAGTAGATTATTTTAGTTTCAAAGACTTTTTTTTTTGGTTAGTGCAAGATTAAAAAAATTAAATATTGTATGATTTTCAATTTAAATTTAAATTATATTTTTAATTTTTTTGGTCAGCTATCAAATTTGAATCAATTAAGACTATCAAAAAATTTAAAAATTAGAACACTCAAATTAGATATTTTATAGTAAAATTTAATTTAAAATTTTATGTAAAAAAATATTCAACCAATTGTTAAAAAATTCTTGAAATAAAAATATCATTTTTTGGTTTTATATCTTTAAAGTTTTAAAAATTTTGAAAAAACAGCATATGAAATAAAAATTATTCAAATTTAAAAAATAAATTTAAATGAAATGTATAATTTATTCAAATTATTTTTAAATATTTTATTGATAAAAATACTATTAATTTTTTATAAATAATTGAACGAATTAAATATGGGAATTCAAGGATAAAGTTTACATTAAAATTCAAATAAAATTTAAAATTATTTTATATATTTTTTATTCAAGAAATATAATATTGATATGCTTTTAGACAATTTTTTTGTTGATTTAAGTTTCCTCTATCTCTTAAAAATCATGAAACATTGCATAATGCACGCACATTAATTTAGAGTTCTTAATTTATAACCTAAATTCCAGTCAATATTATTATCTTTTAAATTTAATATTTATTTATTTATTTATATTTGCAGGCAACTTTATTATTTTAAATCAAGAAAATAATACCATCAAATAAAATAATATATATTTATAAAATTAGACAAAAATTAATTAACTTTTTAGGTGTTTCTTTTTCTTTTTTATTTTATTTTCTTTTATAAAAGCAAAGAAGTTTATGGTAGGTAAAGTGTCATTTTTAATTAGGTACATGATTTTATAATATTATATTTTAATTTATAAAAAAAGTTCCTTATGATTAGCTCAATGATTAAGTTAGGGCTTCCATTGTAATTTACATCTTTATGCTTTAGAATTAATTTAATTTGAATATTAAATTTTTCATTAAGATAAATTGTAGTTTGATGTATTTAAAAAAATTAAAGTAAATATAAAAATAAAAACTTTAAATTACAACATCTTGAAATATTGATAGGATCAATTAGATATTTAATACTTTAATATTGTTTAATTTAAATATATAAAAAATTAAATATTTTTGAATTGAGATCATATATAATAAATTTTAACTTAAATTTTTTATAAATATTAAAAAATATTTAATAAATTTGAAAAATAAAATAAAATTTATTTAAATTATTTTAAGTATTTTTACATTAAAAATATTTTTCGTTTAATTTAAATTAAAAAATTAAAAATATAAATTAATCTAGGAAAACATCATGATTTAAATTAAACAATAATCCTTCAAAGTTATTGAAAAGGAAACCGGCAATCCACTAAGAAAATCTACTTTCCCGCAGACCAAACAGTAGATCACGTAACAGTCACAGTTGAATCTGATTTATGATGCCCTTTCTTGTGTGGGACCAGCTAGAGATGCTTTCTCCTCGGTTGACAAGATCAGCAATCCACACAAGTCCCCCACTGATGCCTACGTTTTCTTACTGTTCAGAAGTTGTTTCTCCTCGCTCAATCAATTTGCCTTTTTCCAGGAAAAGTTTGGTCCTTTCATCTTCTGACTATCCAAACAGTTTCTGTTGAAAGAAACAGAGAACACCTGGAATTCTATGGCTTCCTCACTCCCACAGCTAGAGGTCCGGGCCCTGGGGAACACGGGGCTAAGGCTCAGCTGCGTTGGCTTTGGAGCTTCCCCGCTAGGAAACGTCTTTGGACCCGTCCCCGAAAATGATGCCATTGACTGCGTCCGTCGGGCCTTTAACCTCGGCATCAACTTCTTCGACACCTCTCCGTACACTCTCTCTGCCTTTTCCTTTTACATTGTATTAAATTTCGTTTTTGTATGCATGAATGTTGACTTTTGTTTCTGGAAAGGTGTAGGGAAAGAAAGCATTGAACTGTTCAGTTTTCGTTCTTAACCGTGTTTCTGGGTATTGCTGGGTTCTCCTTGAAAGAAATCAGATCAAGTAAAATGGGTCTAATTGCGTTGAAAAGTTGCATGAATGTGGACGCAAAGAGACAAATAGTTGGTTCCTTAATTAATTTGGTGGCATCTATATGTGGTTTCTATTAAGTGAAAGCAAGACGGTTTTGATTTTTGCTTTATTTGGTTGCTGAGAGAATCTGTTGAAAGGCAAAAAGAAATTTCAACCACTTGATTTTTCTAGGTTCTGGATAATTTCTGACTTCCAGGTGGACAAAGAAAGGAAACAGTTTACTCAATCGAGTCTAACACTATTCTAAAATTATGTGTCATCCTTTGTCTGATGTTGAGACAATGATAAAAAATGTCAAAATGATCAGACTTGGGTGTTGAACTTTGGGCAAAGCGGAAAAGAATGCAAAGCGGAAATGATGAACTTTTTTGAGACCCAGTGTGCCCAAAAGAGGAACAGAAAGAATTGGGTACCTGACTTGCTTTAGTTTATTGCCAAGGCAATGAAGCCCAAGAGCTTTACTTTCTTTGCTTCTGTGATTCTCTGTATGGTAGGTGAGAAAAATATGTAAGGTATGAAAAGGATGAAAACAAAAAACTTCTATTCAGTTTTATTTTCGAAATATGCTATGTTGCTTAGGAGTTTTGTGTTTTAAACATTAATATATTTGGGATCTCAAGGAACTAATTGTTGTTGCGAGAACTGGAATCGAAGACAGCCCATTTGTGTTGCAGAGTAAGTGAATCAAGTGAGATGAGCATTTTGAATTTTAAAACTTTAAATGATGGGAATTGTAGAGAGTGAACTTGTATTACTTGTAGTTTTCTATAACTTGAGAAATCAGAAATCAGAAATCAGAAATCAAAAATCAAAAATTTATGTTGTACTTCACCAGAACCCATTTGGCTCAGTTGAGGTTGTGTTTTTCTCACTTTTGATAGCAAAACACCATTAGTCATGATGTTCTTTTGGTCTTTGTCTTAATTTTCTTCAGTTTGTCCTTAGCATCTGCAGTAGCCAAGCTACAATGAGATGCTTATACATTTATAGCAAATTTACCTATTTTTGGTATTAATAGTGTGAATTTATTCTTAATTAGTTCTTCTTGTCATTGAATGTTTTCCTTTTTCTTTTTTTCTTTTTTTCTCACTTGACCTGGCAGCAACAGATTGATCCTGCGGTGTAGTTTATATAAACTAACCACATTTCATTTTATTTATGCCTTATTCTATCCCCCCCCCTCCCCCGCCTTTTCCTCCCCTTCCCCAATTTTAAAGGTACTATGGTGGGACACTTTCAGAAAAGATGCTTGGGAAGGCACTAAAAGCTCTAGGAGTTCCTAGAAATGAGTACATTGTGTCGACAAAGTGTGGACGCTATGTTGAGGGTTTTGATTTCAGTGCAGAGAGTGTGACTAGAAGCATTGATGAGAGCTTGGCAAGGTTGCAGCTAGATTACGTTGATATACTGCAGTGCCATGATATTGAATTTGGGTCTCTTGACCAGGTGTCCTTAATTAAGAATCCTTTACTCTCTTCTGTACTTCTAGATCGATCTACTATTTTATCAACTCTGAATACTATATTTCCTACTTAATCTTACAACTTCTGTATTATTATTGATGAGGATTTGGTTTTGATAACAGATTGTAAATGAGACAATTCCTGCACTTCAGAAACTGAAGGAAGCAGGAAAAATCCGCTTCATCGGTATCACTGGACTTCCATTAGGAATTTTCACGTACGTTCTTGATCGGGTCCCACCAGGCACAGTTGATGTCATTTTGTCATATTGTCACTATGGTATCAATGATTCAACATTGGAGGATTTACTACCTTACTTGAAGGATAAGGGTGTTGGTGTAATCAGTGCTTCTCCACTTGCAATGGGACTCCTTACAGAGAATGGTCCTCCAGAGTGGCATCCTGCCTCACCTGAGCTCAAAGTATGCTTCTTCCCCTCAAATAATCGACACTTCCTTTTCTTATCTTTTCCTAACTTTGGTGCATCATTCACTTGTTACACTCGCTTCTTTTTTCATTAACTCAATGAGAGAATTAATGTTGAATCTGTCATACACGAGGCATTTGCACTCATCCACTCTAAAACATGCTCAAAGTGCTTTGAGGTCACCTGTGAGAAGAGATGGGTAAATTTAGAAGAGCTACAATAAACTTTGAGCTCTTTTTGTGAGGGAACGTAATAATGATCTGAAGATTGATTTTGGCTTATCAGCTCAATCATTCCAAAAACACTCCACGGAAAATGGGTTTATGGAGCACTCACATGCTGAATTCTGTCAATCGAAGTTTTACAATAAAGAGAACATTGCTTGCTGTGTATAAGCATGCAGGGTATAGTTGTGTCCTCCTGTGATGGGTTTCTTGTCACATGACTAAGTTTGGAAATTGAAACTAGAGAGGGAAAAGAAACTTTCCTAAGGATATATGGATGGTACATGCTGCATATGAAAAGGAAGAGTAAGGTAGAAAAAAAGGTGAAAATCTTCTGGTGATACAATGTGCAAAATCTCTACACTTAATTTATAAACATTTCACATCCTTTTTCCTCTTTGAAATTTCGATTAATCTTCCTCTTGTTTTCCTGGCAGACTGCATGCCAAGCTGCTGCTGCATATTGTAAGGAGAAAGGGAAGAATATTTCAAAGTTAGCTATGCAATACAGCTTGTCAAATAAGGATATATCCACAGTTTTGGTCGGCATGAATTCTGTCAAACAGGTCAGTAAAAATTTCCTTAATTTCCTATTTTATTTGATACGTGGTCATTAAATCACCATGCAGAATAAATGAACTGCATGCTGAGTGGATAATTTTTCTCATGCCATCGTTGACGTTGTCATCATAACCATTATCTTTGTCATCTGATATGTGAATACCTGACATAATTATATATGATGTCTGTTTTTATTTTATGCTCATAAACAATATACAATATGTTCATGGAAACCCGATCTGTCTGTAAGTTAGCAACTGTGCGAATGGGTTTATAAGGACATCAGGAAACATTGTTAAAGAATATGGAAGTTTAAGTCTTGCCTTAGGTTAAAGGTTTCCCTGGTTTAGGTAATGGCAAGCTGTGAAATTATTATATCTAGATTTCTGATGGCCTAACTACATCATTTACGACATTCTATATTATTGTGATCGTAGCTAATCACACCGGGTACTACCCCCATACCAATCCCTGAAGGGGGGAAAAAAAAAAGAGAATAGAAGGTGAAAACAGACAATTTAAAAGGCTTCTTAAACACATCCATGGCTGTCAAATCCTTTTATATCTACCTTTGATCTTGTTGCTTTTGGTGTTTTTGCTATTTACTGCCAGTAGATTGAGTTTGTTTTTGGTTTATTTGTAACAATATGTTATTGAGGAATTGGGTTTAGTAATTATTTTAATAAATACTGCACACTCATTATTACCCATCCATACAAACATAAGTGATGGTATTTATGCTTCTGTTTAACAATATTTTCCCTGTATTTTTGTTCCCTGTATTGCTTGTTTTTGGTTTGATATTTTCTCTGTATATGCAGTTGGAAGTTTGTTTCTTAGTGACTGATGTAGTCTGTTAGGTCTATAATCCCCTGCATAGTTATTTGATTAGTGAGTATGGAGAATTCTGGAGGAGCCAGAAAAACAATTTTCCGCGGTTTGATGTCTAGATGAATCTACATATGAGAGGTTGACTGATTCCCATTTAAAATTCTTTATTTTCTGATATCTCATGTTTCCTGTGGTAGTAAATCCCAAACATGTCAAGTTGAAATTCATGCAAATATCCAAGTTTTCTGTCAAAATGTTGATAGTTAGTATTTTGTTTTTTCACAAACTGCATCTTGAGCTGTTGTTAATACAAAGAAGCAATTGAGAATCAGGTTGAGGAAAATGTTGCTGCTGCCTCAGAGCTTGCACTTTTTGGGATTGACCAGGAAACTCTTTCGGAGGTTGAAGCGATTCTGAAACCTGTAAAGAATCAGACATGGCCAAGCGGAATCCAGCAGGGCTGACATCCTTGGCTACCTGCTATGTTTTGCTCTGTACTTCAGTTTTATGTTTATGAAGTTCGTGCACTGGTACACTTGATCCATGATTCATGGCTTGTTTAACATTTGCACTCCTTAATTGTTGAAACAAGTTACCTGCCTGGATAAAACCAAGCGATATTCTACCATGGCATACTTAGTCCAAGAACCTGATTATCAACAGGTGATCATCAACAGGTGATCCCTCAACTCCTGTTGGATCTCGAGGGCTCCTACCATGTGTAAATTTAATTTAAAAAGCTTGTTCTGTGCTACATTCAGATTTATGAGTTCCAATAAGTTCAATGAGCAAATAGTTTGTATATTTATTTGTGGCTTCCTGGTAAAATGTAACAGATAATTACCAAATCCCATAATCTGTAAAACACTGGCTAGAACAATGCGCAAAAGCCTTGCAGATTCAGACATCAATCAACTGCTGTATCTTACCATGCAACTCTAGCTTCTCTAAGACAAACAATCTGATGTGATGGTTCTATGAATTTTGTAGGTGACTGGCATGTACTGGGAGTAGTTTAAATGGCAACCTGTTGCAAGGGAGGCCAAGCAATCTCATCGTCATTGGTGTGGCCATGTATGAGGAAATCTGTACAGTTCTTTTGCCACCCATGGTTGTAAGGGTTACGGAACCGACCATCTGGACCACGGAGATAACCATAACGAATAGCATTTGCTAATTCATTAGTGGTGATGTTCCGAGCTATCTGCATCACCAAAATGATGAAGGTAGAGGTTAATCAATTCCAGCAAAAGTTTCAGAAACAGCAATGTAAGATCCACTATGAAACATTATCCCTTCGTTCTGAAACAGTCAATAATAATCCTAATGAAAGCTCATGACTTGTTTTCCAAGGGATTGTAAACTGACGCCTTGCCAATAATAAAACAATAGCTTTATATACTCTACCACTTCAGATCAAACATTTCATCGTGGTGTTCCAAATATATAATAACCTTCACTGATAACACTAATGATGATCATGATAAAAATAACAAGAATAATACAATAAAACAATAAAAAGAATATGTCCAGCATAAGTCACATGAATGTGAGGTTTCAAAGATAATAAACAAGGTCAACTAACACATGCCTTGAGCATAGGGGCAGCAGATGACTCATTGACACTAAGGTGACACCGCTTTGTGGTAAGATTAAGCATCTCACACAAAGTTTTGTAGCAGACTCCCATGATTTAAGCATAAATTTAACAGCATGTTGATAATGCCAATAGAGAGGAAGTGAAACATCCTTTTTCAAGTCTAACACAGTATTTAGTCAATATGCCGATAGGCTTGTCCATAATGCCATTATATAAGCCAAGCTTGAGAAACATGACGCTGCAAGAATCTTTAGAGTAAATAAATTAATCAGTAATTACCTGTGTTGCCTGCATTGTGGTCAATGTCGTAGCAGCAATCAAAATGATCATGTCTAAAAACAAAAACACAACAGCACCCAAATGTTCAACTACAACATAATGAATCCATGTATCTCCAGGAGGCAATGCTGGTATCCCTGTCCAAACCCCTGCCATGGCAAGAAAATTATTGTCTGCTCTGTAACGAAATAAGTACCACAAACACATTGTTGAAGACAGATCTAACTCCAATTAAACAATGTAAACAAATAAAGGGAACAAAAAACAGGAAAAGAAAGATTTCTCCATACACATACTTTGAACTGCAATTGCAGCACCAAGGAATGAAGTCAAAGTTCCCATGCATAGAAATATGAAGAAGTCACGTTTGTTCCTCTGCAACATGTTTAATGACACTCAATTAAGATTAGGTGAAAAGAAAGAGATGGAAAAATGTCTATAATTTAGTAGCAAGATCATTAACATCCATTTTCCTTTTTGGATAAATTATGATAACCGAGGATAAGGCATTTGAACTTTGACACTTCTACATGGCAGGCATATGGCTATTTTATGTGCAATTGCAACACTGGATTATCTTGAGCAACAAGGAAGAGAAAATATAAATATTTTGTTAGTATAGGCACGTCGTGTGGAGGTTATAAGGTTTTGGACTCTCCCACTTCAATAATTAGTTTTTGGGGTATGGCTCTCCCAATGTTTTTATCAACTGGCAAGAGAGTATCCATCATGTCTCCTGGTTACATTCGTACAACATAGGTGGTGACATCCATATTATAGTGTTCACCTAAGATTAGTCAAAGGACTAGTGCAAAGCCAGTTGCGTGAAAGCTGAGGCTATAGAGCGTAGTGGAATGCTGGGATCGTATTTACAAGAAATTAAACTTGATTCCACATCGAAAATATGAGCTTTTTTGTGAAGTTATAAGCCTTTGAGCTCTTCCACACCAGCTAGCTTTTGGATGTAGTTCTCCCAAGTTTCTTATCACAATTCCAGCAAGAACAACACAAAAAACCAACAGCCACACATTAAGCGCTGAAACAGTGAATACTCAACCTATCAGATACTTCATATTAGTAGTATCCCTAAATGCAGCATGGCAATGTCAATTATTTCATCTAAAAAGCTGGATTCAGCAGACACCGATTGGAATAAACTACTTGTCACTTTTTTTTTTTCTTTTTGAAATTGAGAACTCATCCAAGACAAGCTACATGGGGCACCCATCCCTGCATGATAAACTCGAGGAAAAAGCTTTAAACCCAGAAGACAACTTTCAAGAACATCACGGGTTTTAATTTTTTGAAAACACTGTCCCAGTGGCTCTAACCCAGGACATCGCCCTTTGTCAGTCAGACTTTACAACTGAGACAACCCCGTGGGGGTAATAAACTACTTTCCATTAAAATAACCAAAATAGTTATTACTTAAAAAAATTAAACAAACAATGCTAGTTTTGAATAGGCATAAAAGTTTAGAATGCTTCTATGCAAATTAGCATCAAAGGAACTACAAAGAGAATTTGATCAATTTTGTAGTTGAAACATTCTGAACACATCTTGACCAGTCTGATTGTAGCAATTACATTTAATATATTTAGTTTCAAAAATGAATAGCACCATATAGCTGACAATTTTAAGAATTCATGTAATCAGCAAAGGGAAAACCTACTTCTCACCTTCCCGACACAGTTAGATATCCAAGGACAGTGATGGTCAAACTGTTCTACACAGTGCTTGCACACGGGACAATGCTTAGAGCGAACAGGTCTAATTATCTGAAATGAAAATGAACATTAGAATACCACCAAAAATTTAGCCAATATAGCATCTGAAGCCTTGTTAAAATCAGAAAGACGCACACACACATGCACATAAACATAGTGCTTTTACTTCATTTTCTTTTCTGGAAAGGAAAAGTTATCGAATAAACCTTGCAGGTGGGGCAAAGTTGAGACCAATTTCCTGTCCAAATAGAGGAATTGTTCAAATCAATGTTCACCAAGGGATCCTGCAGAATGTTAAAGCATTCTTAGTTAAGGTCAAACCGGTATAACCCCCAAATTTGAACAGCCAAAATTTTCTCACTTTTCTTTTCTCTTGGTACCATGCTACACCAATATAAGTCATAGAATAAGATACACCTTATAGTTACACTTTTATACACCGCAAATGTTGTAATACATGCTGTATAATCATCTTATTTTATGTGATATGATTTTGCATTTTGTTGCAAATAAGACTAGATATTAAAGAGCAAATTGGACACAAATAGCTCATATGTGTTTAGGCTGGACCATACCACACCCAGGTCAAACCCAAATGCTTACTTGCATATTGCCTATTTCCATTTACATGTATCGTCCATATGGAAGCATGATCATTCTTTAAAATTTCCGACTCGTTGCTTTTTAAATAATATGGTTTCACCAAAAAGACATATTACCAAAAACATCTACTACAGAACACAAAAGTGTTTTTGCTCTCGGAAACTAATTGAAACAGAATCAAACACACCTCTGCATCTTCCAAACTACCAGATCCTCCAGATCTTTTGATGAAACCTGGGTCTTTTCTGCAGACAATTAAAGGAGATGGCTAAGATTGTAACTGATTAATAAAAGGTTATGTACCTGACAAAGAAGCTGTACATAGTAATTTGGCAAATTATTACACATTGAGTAACAAGGTAACTTAAACTCAACCAATTGCTGCCAATTCAGTACTAAAGAAAAAAGGCAGTTGAAAGGGGACTTAAAATTAAGATGAAAGGACAGATAAACAATGAGGTTCCCCTAGTTAACTTTAAGCAATCGCTAATAACCAGATTAGCTTACACATAGACGCTGAGAGCATATGCCCAACACATGAACTACCTTATACATATTTGAAAAGGGAAGCTTGACGAATCTTGTGTGAGATTGATTTTGACTGGAGACATGAAAGTCACCGTGGGTCAGCAGTTTATGTTACCTTTCAATAGGCATACATCAATTAATCAGGAAAAAGAAGAATATTTTTTCCTGTCATCTTTAATTCTTTCTACCCCTACTGATACAGTGAGAAGTGGAAGAAAATGAGTAATTACAAAAGCATCCTTGTACTTAAGATGAAGCTAGAAACACATCCCTCTACAAAGATTATATACTTGCATCCTAATCATTTAAAGATTTATCGGTAAAGTTAAACAGAAACTGACACATCAAACAACACTATCATAATTATCAGGATACGTTATCCATAACCATGAAAATTAGAGTATTTCTAAATTACCACTGCCAATGTAATATAACAAAACACCTTTCGCTATATTAGGAAATTCAGTCGAATGATGTAATCAGAATAGCTTACATAGGTATAATACATACCTAAAGACATTCATTACGATAACTATGTGTGTCAACAACGAACTACAAACATTGCCAAAAGGCTACAAAGGATTGCCAAGGAATAAAATACACAAATAAAAATGAATAATCACTGCATACACTGTGACCATAATGCTAAAAAAAGCCATCAGATAGCTGTCAGATAGTCAATGTTCAACTATATCAATGTTCAACTATATCAATGTTCTACAGACACATTACAACCATCACATCCATGCCAGAGGCAAGCTCTGCAAGTTTCAAGCTGGACATGTATGTACATTGATAATGAGGAAACACAGCCTAAAGAAAAGTCAGACAGAACATAATTACAGAGCGACAGATTACCTGCTACACCTGTAGAACATTATCAGTGAACCAACAGCTAGTGACAGAGCAGTCCAACCCCAAAGTGCAATAACAGCAGTCACCTTTGTAAGATTTGGATCTAGCACAAGCAGTAAAGACTCACTTATGGCCAATGATGATGTGCACCTAGGCCCACTACTAGTAATTTTACGTAACATAATTTATTCACCTGCAATAATTGAGTTGATGAATAAGACCATAAGAATGATTATGATACAAAACAAAATTGGAGCATAGCCTATATCTCCAATCTTCCGACCACAAATCCTGTCCACCCAGTGATTGCTATGAGCTCGCTGTGCATTGGACTGAACAAAATCCAATAACACAATTATGTCAGCAATTCCCCAAGGGAGGTGAGGATATAAATAAAATCAGAATGAGAAGCAGCTTAGATTATTCCAACAACCAAAATGGCAATAAGGTAAAGAGACTGTCATGCTTAAGCAACCAACATATAACTTAAGAGTCACACCTAAAATGACAGTTATATAAGTTACAGGCACTATAGACCATTTGCCCATTATATGCCCCTTATTGCATGTAAATGAGAATATGCAGGTTCTATAAGCAATTCTTTGAGTTCCTTACTCCTTTTTTTTTATATTTTTTCACTTTTCCTCTTTCCGGGATCAAAAAGAAAGTAAAACATTATATTAACTAAGAGGAACCAAAGTGGTGCTGCCATATACATAAAGTGAGTTGGATCCTATCCAAAAGTAAGGACATCTATGAACTCTACAAGGCCCTCCTTATTTACAAAAGAACCCTTACTACCTATAATTTTAGGATGTGCATCCATCCATTACTTACCACACCAAGGTACATTTCCCTCCCTTGAAAAGCCCTTCTATTCCTCTCCCTCCACACTTCCCAAAAAATAAGAAACGGGATCAATGGTCAGCTTTCTTCCAACAAAAGTTTTTATGCCCCCCTTTGAGTTCCTTTCTCGTTTCATGTGTATGAGCAAAAAATAATTCATGCAAACCTTTCTCTTCGAAAACCTACTAACTTTTGCTCAGAAGACCTCTACAGGACATTACAGCCCTGTTTGGCACACAAGATAGAATTGAACTATTTATAAGATTGAATTGGATTGGATTGGATTGAGCTAACATATTATGCTATCATGTGGTTTGGCATTGCATGGAATAAGACTAAAAATAATCTTGACGTATAATTGAAATGACTTGAGATTGGAATAAAAATAATACCATATGATGCTTATTGTAACTTCAGATTGTGCGATAGTTAATTGATGAATATATACAACTTCACTGAATTCTTCATTCAATTTCTTTTATTTACATTAATTCAAAATAAACTACTGTATTTCATGATGATGGAGATAAACAGATTTTTTAACAGAAACAACATAGGTATTTATATATCACTTACATAGCACAAAGATGATGCAACCCTTCACAAGTTTTGTTAGCCTCTAGAGGTTAGGTTTCCATAAAATCTACAAAAGCAGCCCCATATACAAAAGATTTACCTGATAACCAGAAATTTAAAGTACATAGCCAATAATCCTTAACACTTCAACTTGTGCCTCAATCCCCAAAAGAGTGCGTCTATTTCTTTCCAGCCATGCTATCCAAAAAATCACCCAACGTATCATCATATTTATTTTTTTACTTTTCTTAGAGATCCTCAACCACACCTAGGCCTTCAACTCCTCCCCACCAAACCCCATAGAAAGACAACCCAAATGTAGCCATAGCCCTCTCTCAAAGCTGTCTAGATCAACTGCACCACAGAAGGATACGACGTACTGTCTCCTCTTGTTTCTTATAGAAGACATTGGTTCACCATAAGGATTCCTACAGACATTAATATCTAAACTAGCAGTTTAAATAGTATGATCCTCATTATAAGTCATGTCTATCAGTAAATCTTTTGAATGAAAATATAGTACTAAGAAGACAATAGAACTCAGGTCCTCTACAAATGTTCACATTCACAACCATCTGTACAAAATATACTACAACAGATAACATCAACATAAAGTCACGTACAAGGAGAAGGGCGATTTGCCGATGACCTTTATCAGACGCAAGCTGAACAGGAGTAAATCCAGCTTTATCTTTCATTATAAGTTCTTGCTTTGTCCCCGCAAGTACGAGCACAGTGCAAGCCTCCAAATGTCCTCGAACAACGGCCCAGTGCAAAGGGGTACAACCTGGTAGCCAAGGATTTTTAAGATATCAACTCTAGCACAAAGATGATTAACATAAGCATCATCCTCAGATGAATTGTTAATTTCAGAAGATTCATAACAACACAAGTATAGGGCAGAAAATTTAGCCATTCCGTCTATCCATTATTCCACAAACAGTAGGTAGTGAGCAGCATAGTTAAATCCACAGTAGCTTAAAAGTAAAGGACATGGTAAGTAGTTTAGTTAATTCATAGTGGCATAAAAGTAAAGGACATGGTTAAAGCATCTTAAAAGGAGCTCTATTCATTGTTCTTTCACTCCTAATAGTAAAGATGACAAGAATATCTTGTCTACATGCCACTTAAATTCACTGATCAGAAACTCAAGTAAACATATGAATTCAAAACAAGACAGGTGAATGCTGAATCTGCATTGTTTTACCCCCTCACAATTTTCTCAAACCATCTTGTTCTAAATAATTTATGGGATAATAAGTATTACCAATATCACATCTTTTTTTTATTGGATACCAAAACCATATCTTAGGTGACCAAACAAGGCTATCAGCTCTTTTCGGGATATCAATCATAAGGAGCAAGTCAATATATTTCATATATATATATGAGGAACTAATTATATAGATGTAGACAGGTGGCACCCCCTTGGTGCCTTATAGTTAATATATAAACATTACTTTGTTTCTGATATATATATTTCACATATCTGAATGAATCAAATTTGGCATACTGCTTGAATTGCCCAGCTTTTATTGGCAATTATCTATCCGCCAAAAACAGACGTAATCAAGCAAATAATATGCAAAACCCCTAATTATGCTCTCAAAATTTGTACAGATTGTCAAGGATGTATACAATAAGGAAGCATACAAAAAATCCATAAGGGTGCTGAAGGCCCTTCTTGCATACCTTCTTTATCTTGCCTTCCTTGGCATGCATCTCTAAAGAGAAGTAATCTAATTGTATCTGCAAATCCTTTATATGCAGCCCTGATACAGAGCAGCATTTCAAGTTAAGAGAGTTACAAGAATTATTTTAAATATTCTCAAAGTATCTAGGACCACCACATTATACATCATGATTTGTGCATCTCAGGGGGCCATAACAAAATTATTTTACCATAATTAACATACTAAAATCAGCAAGTCTCATTCTAACCATTGACTCTCCTTTGCATTAAGCTTTCCATAATATACCAACATTCGAAAATCAAAATGTTTCTTTGAGAAATTAAATTCCATCCAACTTGAGACCTATTCCTAAAAGCTACAATGCAAAGTAAAATCTTCAAAGCATTCTAGCTCATTGTCATGAAACTCCCCTTACCAATGTACAGAGTTCCATAGGATGCTTGAAAACAACAATACTATCTTGTTTCATGTCTTCAGTTCAACTCTTACTTCCATCATAATGCTTTTTACAAGTTAGAGGAACTTGTTAATGCTAATTTATGCCTTAGGTTACATGCATTGCAAAATCCATTTGGGATTCTCATGCAAATGTGTACAGAATACCAGAAAGATACGCAGTATATATATTCATTATAACTTGATGTACACAAAAATCAGCTACAATGTCATTAGCTTGATGATCAATGTCATGTAGATTCCACAAGAGTCAAGTCTGGTACTACATTTAGGATAACCTTAATGAAATAGAAAAATCGAAATAAGATTTTGCTTCTTCGAACTGATTGAATAAAATGTTAAGTTTAAGAAATTTAAAGCTTGAACCCCCCTCTTAACATAAAGAATGCTGCTAGAATAGTTGCATGGGAAAACATGTCCTCATTAGGAATAATTTCAACTAAGCATTACACAGTTAATACATACATATATATACAATTATAAATATATGCACATACATATGTATATATGCATGCATAGATAGATACAAGTAGTTCTTGATAATGTGCCCATCAGTATGACAGTAATTGACCACAACAAAGATAGGTGCTTCTTTTATGTCTAAATGTTTAAACTTGCATGTCCAAAGTGATGTATCGGATAAAACAGAAGGATCCATAAACTCAGCATACCAACTTACCAATGCAGTGGCGTTCTTCCTTCATTATCAGGTACATCATAGTCAGCATGATATTGTGCAACAAGGTGATTTAAGAAAGCTGTTTGCCCATATTGTGCAGCAACATGAACTACCTGCAGTAACCATGATGAAGATCAAGAAACTCACTATTAAAAACACGGTTAGTGAGCAAGGCTAATTGCTATGATTATCAGACTCTAGTGTCCCATATGGGAGACCAGGCTTCAGCCCAGTATGCAACATCCAACCTAGTAGTCAATCAAAAGAAATACATATGGCAGAGAGAGAAAGAGAAAAACACATGATTAGAACTGAATCCATGGAAATAAATATCAGATAGGTATTTTTGCAATAGAGCCATATCCCGGCCACTGGGGAGCTCCAACATTCTGACACATCCCAGGTGGGTGCCCCAGCAGGCAGTCCATCCCTCCAGTGGTGATGATTCCAGGAATGCGGACTGCTGGGCTCTCACGGTGTTTCAAATCTGAAACATGAAGACAACAAAAAGAGGAAGAGATTCTTCGAATAAATTACATTTCTGTGGCAGATGGATACACAAAAGGTAGGGCAGCAGAGAGAAGTGGAGAAGAGTGGATTCAGGGGAGTGCTCTTGGAAGGTAGACATGAGAGGTAGGAAGAAGATCTCTCTTTAGGGTGTGTCGAAGGCAGGTCTAGTAAGGAAAGGAAACTCTAAATATTATCTTTACGGGTATCAATTGATCAGAAAATAGAGGAGCAGAGGGGAGAAATGAGAGTAAGAGGAAAACTCTATCTACTGTGTGGGTCCTGAATAAACTTAGAGAAGACAAGAAAGGTGGCAAGCAAATAGGTATTTTTGTTGAGATGCTGGAAGATCGGCAAATAATTGGGATTTTCAAAGTTTCTATTGAACATTTTGGAGACAAAAGCATAAGTCTTTCTAAGAAATTAGAGAGGATTAAAAGGAAGCAAAGTGGGGGAAAGAGTTTCACAAGGTTGGCTAACAAAAAATTAAAAATAAGGAGAATAGAGAGCTTAAGGGATTGGAGTTCATGCTTAATAATGAAAAAGGGAGAGGAAATGGTCCTGTTCTCAGCTCGGAAGGGAGAAGATCTGGAAGGAATCAAGTTATAGGTTTGAAAGTTATGAATGTCAGCGGACTGAACAAATAAGAAAAAGGATGATCCTTGAATACTTTTTCATGACCTGGGAGGGATGACATAGATTGTTTACAAGAGACCAAAACAGAAGAGAGTTTTGGTAATCCCATTAAAAGAAGTGCATAGTGTCATCATGGTTATATCGTTTTCCCCACAGAGGAAGCCTCAACAAGCGTTTGGATAGGATGGAATGGAAAGAGTTTAGAGTTGGTGGCCTCTTGGGTTGTGGAATTCCCAAGTCCTAGTGTCTTTAGAATAGAGTTCTGACATAGAGTGGTGCCTCACTCAGATTTATAGGAAGGGTCCAAATTAGTTTCTTGAGAAAAACTCTCAGATATCAAGAGAAGATGGCCCATCCCATGGCGGGTAGGAGCCAACTTTAATATATAGCTTCATCATCATGAAAGGTGAAAGTCCTAATCCTGAGAGTTGATGCTATTCTTGGAGTTTGATACTAGTAATTTTCTTATAGATTTCCCACTTTCAGGAGGTTCTTTCACTTGGTCAAATTTCAGAGAAAACCCTTCTTTGTTGAGGCATAAAGATTTTTTCGGTATACAAAAGTAGGGAAGAATTGCCTCAAAGTGTTGTTCAAGAACTGACTTGACCAACTTGTGCGGTGGGACATATAGATGGGAACCAACTCCTTTCCATTAAGGTACATAACCTGTCTCAACTTCATGTACAATCAAACAAAATAAAGAGTAATTCTCCATTATGGGACTATTCAAAGCCACAACTACATTTAGCTCAATCATTTCCTTGCATTCAGAATTAGCAATTCTCAACTTTTACAAAGATGATAAGCTAAAAGGTCCCATGTCTTTACCCGGTACCCATTTACATCAGCTGCCTCAACACGAGCTTCTTTCTGCAAGAGCACATCTGCCACAGCAATTGAACCTCTGACAGCTGCCCAGTGCAATGCAGTCTGCTGCATGTTGTCTACTGCATTGACATTGCCTCCATGCTTCAACAACACCAAGACCAAGATCATCTAAGTCCCAACATGCCACCCAAAATGCCAATAAACCAAATGTATACAAGATAATACAGGACATCGTGTTTGTAAACAGAGTAGCAACTATTCTAGAAAACCAATACCAAAAATAAGTGACAGATTTAAGGGAAATACAAAGAACCCAACAAAGCAACTGCAACAAATTGAGGTATGCTGCCACGAATTTAATGGAGGCGGCTAGAAATTGGCCTCATCGTGTATATCTACACGTGCATACACATCAGAACATACGAAGGCATGTATTAATATCTAAGAAGGTGATACCTCAATGATATAGTGTGCGATGTCAGCGAAGTTGTTGAGAGCAGCCCATTGAAGAGCGTAGTAGCCATTTCCATCAGGTCTAGAGAGCGAGGCACCGTCTTCCTCGACGAATTTCCTCAGTTTCTTGAAATCTCCATAAGCAGAAGCAGAGAAGACATCGATTACGGGCAATTCATTAATGTCTTGTTCGGTTTTTGATTCCAATGGTACTACTTCGATCTCCGAGGAACCCATTACATCACCATGCAGAAGAAAAGTTGGTAAATTTAGGAATTGAATTTCTCAGTCAGGGTTCAGGGGTTTTAGTAGCCAACTGGAATTTGCAAAACCTTCCCCGCATGAGAAGTATCCCCCTCTTCCTCTCCATTCTTTTTTTGGGTCAAATAATTATTTTGTTAATCAGCTTTGTTAACTTCCTCGATGTTTAATATGAAATGAATATATTATCTTATTTTTTACATTAATTTTATTGTTAACATAAAAATAAAATTAAAATTTTATAAAATTTTAATATTTATTTTATATTATCAATCAAATATTTATATTTAAAATAAATATAATTTTAAATTTTAAATTTTATTTTTTTCTCTTATCAAACTTTAATTTTTAAAATATATTTAAATATTTTTTAATTTTTTAATTTTATTTAAATTAAATTTTGATTTAAAATAATTATAAAAAAATTAATAATTTTTTATTATTAAAAATAATTAAAAAATTTTCAAATAGATTTTATACTTTATTTTAATTTTATTTTTTAAATTTAAAATTTTTAACTAATTAGTAATTTTTTATAAATTTTTTAATTTTTGATAATATATTTTTTAAGAAAAATATTTTTAATGCTTAAAAATTTTGAACTTTTTTATAATCATAGCTTAAATATTTTATTACATCTATAAAAAATTGTAAGTTAAAATTCGTTGTAAAATATTTTTGATTTGAATATTTTTAATGTTTGAATTTTTTTAATATGATTCAATTTTAACAAAATTAAAATACTAAGATTTATTATGATATTTTTTGAAAGTAAAGGTTTGATTAAAGAGAAATGGTAAAACTTAAGGTTTTAAATGATATTTATTTTTATATTTAAAAAATAATAAATCTAATTTTAATTTATTAATTTAATCTAAATTAAATATTATCAAAAAATTTAAAAATTAAAAGTAATCAAATTGAGTTTTAACTTAACTTAAAAATTTTTATAGACGTAAAGAAATATTTAAGTTATTGTCACAAATTTTTTTATAATTTTTTGATTACTAAAAATATACTTTTTAATTTATAATATCAAAATTTTAAAAATAGTACAATTGCTAAAAAAAAGATTTTTTATGACTATAGCTTGACTATTTTTTTATATTTGTGAAGTCAAAATTTATTGTGTAAGATCTTCAATTTGGATGCTCTTAATTTTTTTGACAAAATTTAATTTAGACTAAATTGACAGATTAAGGTTCGATTTGTCACTTTTTAAACAGAAGAGTTTGATTGGTAAGATAATCTAAACATCAAAGTTTTATAAGATCTTTACTCTAAAAAATATAAGCTATAATATTTTTTGTTTTTTATTTTTATTAAAAATAAATTTATTTAAAATTTTAAATTATATTTAAGATAAATATATCATAAAACTTTAATGTTTCCTTATGTTGCTAATAAAATCTTTATATTTAAAATTAACAAATCGAACTTGAACTTGATCTATCAATTTGATCTAAATTAAATATTATTAAAAAAATTTAAAATGAAAGGTATTCAAATTATAGATTTTTCAGTGACTTGAAATTTTTCATAGATATAAATAACATTCAAGCTACGACCAAAAAAGTTTAATAATTTTTGAATAATTATGTTATTTTAAAAACTTTTAAAATTATAAATTTAAAATATATATATTTTTAATATTAAAAAATATAAAAATTTTTATGACAGTAGCTTGAATATTTATTTATATTTATAAAAAATTTTAAGTCAAAATTCATTATTCAAAATCTTTAATTTAAATATTTTTAATTTTTAAATTTTTTGATAATGTTCAATTTAAATCAAATTTGATAAATTAGTTTTGATTTGTTATTTTTTGAATATGAAAGTTTAATTGGTAACATAAAGTACACATGAGAGTCTTATAAGATTTTTATCTTTATGTTTATTTATAAATCAAATATAAAAATAATAAATTTACATCATTTATTAATTTAATTTGTATTTCAAAATAATTTAAATAAATATTATATTATATTTTTTAAATTTAAGATTTTTTAAAAAATTATAATATAAATTTTATTAAAATATTTTCAATACTTAAAAGTTTTTAATGATGATTATTTGAATATTTTTTATATTTGTTAAAAAATCAAATTAAAATTTATTATATAAAAATCTTCAATTTAAATATTTTAAAATTTTAAATTCTTTGATAAAATATATATTGATAAATCAAATTGATTTAAAACACAAATTACTATCAAATTTTCATATAATTTTTAGATCATACAAAAAATTAAAATCAATTTAATTATATATTTATTATGAAAATTAATTTCAGCAAAATTACTTTATAAATAGAAAAAAAAACTTCACAAAATAATCTGATTTGAATAAGAGATCTCACGTTTTTTCTTGGATTATTGAAATAATTGTGATATATATATATATATAATTTTTAAAATTATTTTTAAATGGTTTTGCAATTTGCATTAAAACAGCCATTTTTTTAAATGATAAGGATACTCATATAGTTTTAATTACTTGATCCTCCCTCATTACAATCATATGGAATAATAAGCGGCTACAAAGAAAAAGTGATATCATTGTTTGACTATAATGCCCTCTATAATATTATTGCCTTTTAAAACTATTATAATAAATATAACAATTAATGCATGAATTTGAAGAAAATAAAGATACATTTAACATTAAGACAAAGATTTGTTGAAATATTTATTTATTAGATAACTTTGGTTTTTTTTCATAAGGGTTTTGAGTGCTTGGTAGACTAAGCCAAGCTTATCAAAAGTTATCTTAAAAAAAAAAAAAGGCTTTGAGTAAGAAAAATAGTTTTAAAATTGGATTGATTATTTTTTTATGTAAATAGTTTTATACATTGTTTGATTATAAACAGTGATTGTCATGTGCATGAGGAAAAGATGATCTAAAATAATGATTGTCATGTGCATGAGAAAAGCATATCAATTAAATTTGTTTTTATATATTTATTAAAACTACACATAAATGTATAAAACAATGTATAAAACAAATTTAATTGATATTTTTAATAAATTTTGATGTATTAATTAAATTAATTATGTATTTAATATACTAATTTAAAATTAAATTTGAATTTAAATTATTAAAAAACTATTTTTATTATTAAAATATTTAAAAATATCGTAAATAAATTTTGCGTTTTACATCTAACTTTTAAATTTGAATAATTTTTATTTATAAGGTATTTTTATAAATTTTTAAATTATTTAAACTGTAACTAAATTTTAATTTTAGCATTTGAAAAATTTTAAGTTTTTTATAATGATAATTTGAATATTTTTTATGTTTATTATTGAAGTCAAAATTTATTGTATAAAATTTTAATTTGAATGTCTTTAGTTTTTATTTTTAAAAAAATTTATATAGGTAAAAATCTCATAAAATCCTGATATTTAGTCCAAGTGACAAATTGAACTTTACTATTTAATATCAATTAAAACAAATCTTAAAATTTATATATTCATCGAGACAAACTATGACTTAACAATTTAGTAATGACATTAATGATAATTAAGCTTTAATGAAAGACAATGATGAATTTTTTTAAAAAAATATTCATCTCTTTTTTTTTCTTCGTTTCTCTCTTTTCTTCCTTCATTTCTCTCTTTTCTTTCATTCTTTTTCTTGTTGCTCTGCCACCATTAATACTCTTTTGGTTCTTCTTAAATCATTCTTCTTCTTAATAATCTATAAGCCTCATCTAGAAAATGCTCATCAAATTAGTCTATATATGAACCTTTTTGATTACTTTTATTCATTTAAGCTTAATATTATAATAGAATAAAATTAATGGATTGATCAAAATTTTAAGGGCCTTCAAAGTAATGGATTCCTCTTTGATTGGTTTTTTTCTTTAGTTTTCTTTTTATTTCAATTTTTTTAAAAAATGTGGAGCATTTATGGTTTAGGCGAGAAAAGGAAGAAAATGATGAAATTTTTGCAAAGAAATAGAGAGAGAAAAAAAAAAGAAGAAGTGTGTTGTTTGGTCATTTATGCGAGGAATTTTTTTCTTTCAAAATTCAAAAATACCCTCCACGCTATCTCAAGTTTTTAATGGTATTAGGTCTTGAAAATTAAATCTTTAATTTTTATTACTTTAAAGTCTGTAATATCATTTTTTGAACATTAAGATTCGATTTGTTACCCAAACTAAATATAAAAGTTTTATGAGATATTTACTCAATTTAAATTAAACCAAATTAAAATATTATATGTTTATAAATGACGTGACACTTGAAAGTGTGGACTAAAAAACAAGAATAACTAATTTTTTTTATATTTACTTTTTATTTTATTATTGTGAGCATTAGATTTGGTTTAAATAAATATTATATTTTATATGTATTTGGTAATTTTAATATTTTTAAAAGTTCAAAACAAAATTATCAATGAGAATTCTCAATTATTTTTATATTTTTTTTGCAATGTGAAATCATTAATTAAATTTTAATAATAAATATTTTTAATTGATAAAATAATTAATTCATTTGATTTTTATATATAATATAATTTAACATTAGTGAAATTTTATTAATTACAATTTGGGTAAATTTTTTAAAAAAATCTTGAAGCATATCCTTAATATCGAATCAAATCATGATCTTTAAAAAGTGTCAAAACAAATTTTAAATTTTTATATTGAATCGAATCAAACCATCTACCATTGAATTTTAATGAATGTCATATCTGAGTTTTTCAAAAGTTCTCCCTTTAAAATGATAAAATAGCATCTTTTTTTTTTCTTTTTTTCTTTTTCTTCCTTTTTTCTTGTTGAAAAAAGAAACTCGCTCGTGATGTTCAAATTTTTTTAAGAGAGCTCTGTTGTTGCCAATCCCAAAGAGTATCTTTTTTATTTTCTATATGAGTCTTCTTTTATACAACGAATAGAGGATCTACTGAGAAAATACACCCAAAAAGAGAGAGATTGAAAAGATTTTATTCAACATTGATTCCATGCATGCATGAGGATGACTAAACATTCTGTCTATTCAGATAAAGAACATCTCGACACCATGTGTTATTGACCCACATGGCTACTAACAAAAAGGGATTGTCTCCTATGAAGTCATTAGCTTCTTATATTTCTTACTCGAGGAGATAAATATCAGACAAGAAACTATATATTTCTTCAAAGTGTTCCGTAGACATGAATCAAGCAATTGGACAAGATTTAGGATAGTTTTGTCATCATTTTTTTTTTGTTTCTTTGCGATTCAAAGAGAAAGTCATTAAAATAGAATTTGCTTGTGCAACAACCTCACTCGCATTGTTTAATAAATGGGGCTTCATTTATTAGTTTTTTTCATTTTTGTTGAGCTACGAACCTGACAAAGAGTTGATGTAACTACTTATTATGTACCAAGTTATCCAAATTTAAGGGCATGAACCAACTTGGGAAGGAAACTAAGAGACTTCCATGGAAGTCAAACTAAACATCTTATGAAACAATAAACCTCCTTAAGTTTTCGTTGTTGGTAGTGATATTCTGCAAGCACTTTGTTGCATATTCCTTAAAACCTAATAAAATTTCGTACTCAAAGAGATTAATCATAATCCTTATAATCCCTTCTTTAGTTAAGGTTTGTCGAACCTGAGGGATATCTGATATATTTTTCATAGTACTCACAATAGTAGCCTATAAAATAGAATCACCAATTTGACAATTTTTAATCAATGGTCGAACTTAGAGGGACTATGTTTTATGTGTCCTTTAGTAGCATGATGCTTTGAGCAAAGAACAGATTGAAAAGCTTTTGCAAGGCTATCAAAGTGGCCTTCCCACACTCAATGTTGATCAATAATTAAACGAAGCAATTAGAGATTTATTTCTCCATTTTCAATTGGTTCTTCTTTTCACTTTCTATAAAAGGGCTCATATATGCAACTGTTATAATTTGGATTGAAGAGAACAAAGGCTCACATTAATGGAGTTAGAAAATCTTAATGGTAGCTCTGTTCTTAGTGCCTTACAGCTTCATAACTAAAATTATAAGCAACTTTGAGAGCCCCACCCAATCATTAATCGTACTCCCATCAAAGCAAGCAAACATGTGTAAGCTTTAAACATGTCGACTTTAGAGGTCATTTAGAAGTTCCTTATAAAAGGACAAACATATGCGTTGCCTTATCATTGTGCTTCAACTTTATTATTGAACAATTTCATTATTAGACTATTCAACAAGCAAAAAGAATAAGAGAGAGAAAGCGAGAAGTTTCATTCTTTGTAGAGAGATAAAGCAAAAAATTAGGAAAAAGAAAATCAATATCACAATATTTCCTTGAGATTTGAGTTAGTGCTGAGCTTTTACTAAACTATTAAGAAGATTTTTTTTTTTGTAATTTAATATGTTAATATGAGAAATAGAAAAAATCAAATGATAATATTTTAACTATTGGTTTTATTAAATTATCACGTGTTAGCATTTTATCAAAAAATCAATACAACTTAAATCAGCAGAGAATTTAAATTCGATACCTTTACCTTAATGTTGGTTTTTTATGACGTTATGCTTCAAAGGTTTGTTTGGATAATTAATAAAACATTAAAATTTATTTTATCACTTTTTAATTAAGGATATGCTTCTAAGGTTTTTCAAAACATTTGCCATTATAAATTTTAAAAATTACTTTGTGATTATTAATTATTATAAGCATTCTTAATAATATTTATATGTAATTTATATATTTCTTTGTTATACAAAACTCTAATATTTACCTTGTGTTACCAAACACATTATGATATTAAAAAAATTATTAATTAAATTAAATTAATCATTATAAAAAATTTAAAAATTTAAAATCTAATATAAAAAATTTTGATTTAATTTTTAATAAATATACAAAAATTCAACTTATTATCATAAAAATTTTTAAAATTTTTTAATACTAATTTTTTAAAAAGTTACCTTATCAAAAATAAAAAATTTGAGAAAAGAATTCATAAGTCTAAAATTGTTCAAACTTTTAAAATATTTTGAAATAAAATATAAAATTTATTTACGTAATTTTTTAAATTTTAATAAATATTTTTAATATTGTAATTTTTAAAAATAAAAATTAAATTAAATTAGTAAATTCATGATTGATGTAATTTTTTAATATTAAAATTTATTTAATAATGCAAAGTAAACATAAAGTTGTATATTAGGTGAATGAAATCAACAATTAAAGTAACCGTAAACTCTTTTTGAATTATTATGAAAAGTATCCAAATATTTTCACATGGCATATTCCTTTGGGCATTATATCACAAAAATGAAAACTCTCTTTTGTTTTTCTTTAAATTCAGCTAAGTGAAAGTGTCCTTTTATTTAGTTAATGACCACAGGAAAAGGCACTAAACCCTAATTTTCAATTATTTGGGTTAATAAAACAAAAAGGTCAAAATTGGAAAAAGTTTTAAAAAAGGAAAAAAAAAAATAAAAAAAAGAGCAGGAAAACTACAAAAGATGACCCCATCATTTCTCGCCACTTGCTCTAGTGGGCTCCAACTCACCTTCCAATAGACAAAACACGCAGCCTCCTCGGTCTCTCTCTCTCTTTTTCTAATTCTCAGGATTGACAGACAGTCTACGACAATGGCAGCCACAAGGGCAATAGTAGCTGTTGCAGGCCAAACGACCACATGCTTGCTATCGAGACGACCATTCGCTTTGAACCGTAAACCCAATGCTCTTTCGAATGTCTGCTTCAACAGGAAAACGTTGGTGTTCTCCAAGAGGTTGTTCTCTTGCAATGCTATATACAACGCCGAGGTCAAAATTAAAGAGGAAGGCCAGCCTGAAACCCTAGATTACAGAGTCTTCTTCCTCGACCACTCCGGAAAAAAGGTCCTTGCTCTCTCCCATCTTGAAATTGTACTTGAGAGTGTATGAATATTGACATGTGTATCTCTATTTGTATGTATGTGTGCGCTCTTGTTTTATATTAGTTTGACGATTATGGTCTGTTTGGTTGTCTACAAAATGTGGGATAGTAGACATTGAGAAACTGATCCTCTAAATGCTTTGCCACTAGCTCACTTTGCATTTCCTTTTATAATATCTGTATTTCTAAGAAAAAGTTTCATTTCTATGAAGTTTTAAGAATTAACTTGTGTTTAGGAATAACCCTGAGTTGGTAATCTACTGGAAACTTAAAATCTTCTAAACAATAGTGACTGCATGGCCGACAATGGAATTCGACTATCTCAGAATATAACTCGAAGTAACTAGGAAACTTGAGCAAGAATTACTGTTGTACAGAGAGAAAAGATTTGAAATGTTGTCATTGATAATCATAGTTCATGATTTCTTCAGCATTTGCATACTTATGATGTTGCTTCTAACCAGTGAGAGGCTGTTATTGCTGGCTGTCCAGATTTCTCCTTGGCATGATATACCATTGCAATTGGGTGATGGTGTTTTCAACTTCGTTGTGGAAATACCTAAAGAATCAAGTGCAAAGATGGAGGTTGCTACTGATGAGCCAAACACTCCTATTAAGCAGGATACGAAGAAGGGAAAACTTAGATATTATCCGTAAGATCTGCTCCTTCAGAAACTGGATTTCTTAAATTGCTTTAGTTTTGTTTTTTGCTCGCAATTTCCTTGGATTTGTTTTCAATTATGTTGATGCATGAATATCTAAGTTTAGCTCTTGGGTAGTATGAAAATTGTCAGAATAATCAAAATTCTGAAGTACTCCATCATGATACTCATCAATTGCCCATCTCAATGTGGAAGTTTCTAGCGGAGTGTTTGCTCTTTTTGATTGCCTCAAGTATAGGTCTATCAGCTTGTCCTTAAGAACCATCATCTTAGGTTTACATGTCCTGATGATAATTACTGGTGATGCCATGAAATAGTCTGCTCCTTTTGCAGTAGTCCACATGTCTCCGAGGATGCTTGGGTACAAAATGTTCTTTAGAAAAGGTCCTGTTTATCTTTACAACTGTTCTCTTCTTTTCTGATTATAACCAAGTCATGCTTCAGAAATAACTTTAATTGTCGTTAGTACTTTCTATTAATTTCTATTTCTTTGAGCTATTCTGAATTGTTGAGTAGAAGTTTATGGACACAGTTAAAGAGTGAAGCTGTGGTAGATTGAATCAAGGTCACCCAAGTTGACAACATTTTCCAATTAAATTGGATGAGTAGCTAACCATTTATTTCATTATGTTAAAATGATCAAATTATGTTAGTAATTTATGCTGCTGGCCTGATTGTTCACTGTTTAATTAATATTAAATTCCTTCTGAATTTATGCTCTTTGCCTGATTTTTCACTGTTTGTTGGTTTGTTTGTTTCTTTTGTTCCTTTCCAGTCTTTACTTTTCTGTGCCTGTTAAGACGTAAAACAAATCATTGGACAAAGATGTAAAAGAGGATAGTGAAGATTATAACTAGAGAGGTTTCTGTTGATGGCCAGTGGAATATTAGATCCTGATAATTGTATCAAATTGTGAGGTGCACTTGCCATGATTCTCTTCCTGAATTCACATACTCTTCACTCCTAACAAATGAATGTTAATTGAGTCCATGAATCAATAGAACTTATTAGTTATAATGTAAGTTTGTCATGAATTCTCTTTCACTTAAATGTTTGTTACTGATCCATTGTATGTCATCTTGGTCTTCTCATTATATTTAGTCAAACTTAAATTTCATATAGGTTTTTTTTTTTTTCTTTCTGGAACCAAACATTCTTTTTTCCTCAGGTACAACATCAACTGGAATTATGGATTGCTTCCGCAGACATGGGAAGACCCATCTTTTGCGAACTCTGAAGTTGAAGGGGCTTTCGGGGATAATGATCCAGGTAATTCACTAAGTCTGTTTGCTGCAATGACTAAATTTATGTTTTTACCTTTAATTTTCTTTAGATTTAGCATTCAAATTATTGAATCGTCTTCTTCATTTTGTAGTTGATGTTGTTGAGATTGGTGAAAAGCGGAGAAATATTGGTCAAGTTCTGAAAGTCAAGCCATTGGCTGCTTTAGCCATGATCGATGAGGGGGAACTTGACTGGAAAATAGTTGCAATTTCATTGGATGATCCAAAAGCTTCTCTTGTGCATGATGTGGATGATGTTGAGAAGCATTTCCCGGTATGTCGTGTTCCTAACTAAGTGGGGTTAGTTTGTACGAAGTAAATGAACAATTAACTGAAAGCAGCACAAGTATTTCTTTCGCAAATCAGTTCACTTGTGCTCATTGTGAGCGCAGTTGTACAATACATGCAATAACAGTTTGAGACTAATCTTGTGATAATCCTCAGGGCACTGTTACTGCAATTAGGGACTGGTTTAGAGACTACAAGATCCCGGATGGAAAACCAGCTAACAAGTTTGGTCTTGGTAACAAAGCAGCAAACAAGGTAGTCTTCTTTTTGTTTCCTTCTCCTGTCCATTTCTGCGTTTTTTCTTCTTTACATGTTGTCTATATTGACAATGGGATGAGCATCTGTTTGATTACAGGATTATGCTCTTAAGGTCATCACCGAGACTAATGAATCTTGGGCTAAACTTGTGAAGAGATCAATTCCTGCTGGAGAGCTTTCACTTATGTAAATGAAATACTTTAGATACTAGAGCTCCAGTCGGTGCTGCTTGTATTCCTATTAGCTAGTCCTCTAAAGTTTTCCCCTTCTGGCGGGTAAGTCCTTGGTTGTTATCTTACAAGTTAAACTTCCAAGCATTCTTTCCCCTTAATGGGATTGAATAATCAATGACTCTTATGTAGTCTGCCTGTAATTTGTACTCCATTTGAGTAACTCAAATGCGGATCCACTTTTCTATTTGGATTGATTCAGGTCCTTTTCTCTGGCAGCATTGCTGATTACTTATGGCTGTTCTTGAAATACAAAATTTATTGAACATGTTTGTGATTGAACTGATTAATTGGCAAATTTATCATCCTGTTCCAACTGTGCAAATGAACATATCTGCTTAGGGGGAATTAGAACTGTGATTTTGCACATAACTTTGTTACAATCCGCTTATTATAACCGACCAGAATTTACATACAGTGGGAGCCTTCTGCTCTACCACTGACTTCACAACATCCAAGGAAAGAAAAGAAAAATAGACACGAAGCATCTCTACCAGCAGCTGAATTGCAGGGCATCCTGGAACCTCCTTTCCAGCACTGTAGAATCATCAGCCGGAGCACCAACCTCACATCTTCCTCCACAAAACGATACCCATTTCACAGCAAGAACTTTCAGAAGAAAATGCTTGGCAGGAGGTGGCGGCGGTGCTGAATCAGAAGGAAGCAGAGACATGGTCGATCTACTGCGGTGAGAGCGAGACAAGAATAGCATTGCTGCGGAGGGCGCCATGGAGAAAGTAGAAATCAAGAAACCAGAAAGACAAATGGTACAAAACTGGGAGCACGGATATATATAGACATTGAAGGAAAAGGTTCGGTGGGTGGCGTCTGGAATAAAACAGGAGAGAAGACTCTGAATCAGTGGGCCTAGTTTCAGTTAGTTTTGTGGGGAGCTGTTTGGGTCTGAAGAATGATAAGCTGCGTCGAGGATCACGGGATGTCTGAATATAAGTGTAGATAACTGGTTCAAGTCCGTAGCTCTGCCTCTGATTTCAGCCATTTGGCAGCAAAAAGTGCTCATGGTTACGAGCTTGAGCTTGGCGTACTGAACTATTACAAGGATACGGTTTGCCGAACACGCCGCTGAATTTGGTCGGCCTGCCAAGTCACGTGTCTGGGTCTTCTAATGTCACGTTGTCCACGGTCCTACGGTTATTAATGTCTTCAAACGACGTCGCATCATCACAGTTGTTCTCTAGGGAGGCATACAGTCATGGCTCTTATCACTGTTGTTTCGCATTGTCATTGCTGTCCCTTAAACGACGTCGTGTTTCATTAGTTGTGAAATCTGCTGTCAGAAAAACGGTTAATTGCCGTCTCCATGCATTTCTCAACTGGTCCAAGTTGCCCATAGCATTGAGGAAATTGACTTTCTTTTTCTTCTTGATATTCAGGGTTAAATTGCTGACAGGCAATAGATGCGCATGAGACCTAAAATTAAACTTTGTTTGGATCTGTTCTGGATGAATAATCAACTTGTAATTGAATTTCATATCAGTTTGAAAACCAAGTATCCAGAGAAATGAAGTGGGAATTGGAAATATCATGGGCTACGTGGGTTGGCAACTATACAGAAAGCTAAGGACATCGTTAATAATATAAGTCACATCCGTATCTTGAACATGGAAGCAAGAAAGAGATCATTTACAGTTTCCAGTAAGGATTTCGGGTTCAGCAAATGTCTGCACTGTTTCTGCTGTTTTCCTCTTCCAGCAAAGGGGTTGCTTGTGAGCTCTCACACGGGACTTCATGCTCCCTATCTTCATTAAATCTATCCACAGCATGCAAAAACACTCCTGCCACAATAATACCCAGTAAACATTTGCACAAATAGATGGTATGGCCACTGAGTAATTTCCTTTGCACAAACTTGAAGACTAAAAATTTGTTTCTGCACTTCCATTGATGACTGGATACTGCTTCACAATGCAAGTCTTCTTTTGATGCTTTATATTTTCCCTTATACATGGAAGTGACTATGCTTGTGTTCATCAGACAATGTTAATTTACAGATGCGACATGGGAATGAAAATCCAAGAACTCACCTATAAACCATATTCCAGCAGCTGGAAACAGAATTGCTGTTAGAATAAGTGCAGTCTCTCTCCAGTTGTTAACATAATCCTGCAGAACTCCTCTAAGGTTGGTTACCCACAAAAGAAAAATGTCCATATACCCAAATAGGCTAATAGACAAACAAATCAATTATGTAAATGGAATCATAAGTTACTCCTTCAGGTGACAACAACAACCACAAAGTCAGACAGCAATCCTTGTCCGTCAATTCGACTTTCAGCCTAATCCAGCCTCATAGTTCTTATTTACGTCAAGTTTTGGAGAGGGCTCAAGTCCTCTCCTGGCTTCTAATCTGTATTCAGTACACGCTATCTAGAAGGCACAACATTAATTTCAATCACCAAATTGCTGATCCCTCGTTGTCAAACAATGGCTAGTCTTGATCTAGGCTTTAAATAAGAGCCAAGAGCAACTAGTGGTTGCCACATTAGTTTCAAAAGTGGTAGCTGTTTTCCATGGGTACATGAGCTTCTTAGCTAAATGCTTACTACACCGATGCACAGCCATGTATATACATATACAAATACACATGTCAGGAGGATGAATGCAGGAGCAATAAGTGATGGTAAGAAGATATTCTCCCTCGAACTTGAAAAGAAATATCTACATAAAGTAACAATTTTTTTATCATCTTTTATTGCAGTGAAATTTGTGTGTATTACATGCACATATATACATTTTCATGCTCAAATGAGGATAACTGTTATTGATAACTATTCTATTTGATATAAACCCATGTTGGTAAGCAAAGAGAAAAATTATGTTAAATTTGGATAAGATAAATCCGATATAACAAAATTTCTACTATTGCTCATTCTTTGTAATGTGATCCAACAGTCTATTTTTTCTAAGGAATGTTGATATGTAATCACCCGTGAATGGTTGCCGTAACTTTGCTTAGTTATGACAAGGATATTTTTTATTTTATTTTCTACCCAAAAGAGAAGATAAAAAGTTCTAAGAGTTCCAACGATCAGCAATCAAATTTGTTATCCCGAAGTTATTGAACAACGCCCAAATTTTTTGGGAGAATTTTCGATTAGATATTAGTTCAACCAGTTCGAAAGGATCTAGAAAACAAACCTCAAGAACCCCAACAAGTGGTGAGGAAGGCACATCTCCAAAGATGTGAATCAAAACAGTAGAGATAGCCATAGAGAGCGGTCTCATACTTGGTTTAACACAGTGGAGACTTACGTAATTTACAGGACCCTGCACAAGGAGAGGTCATGTTGATGATTCCTAATTATAAAATGCCTTTTTCTGCTAATGCATTAATATGTATCTTTTATCAGAAGTAATGCATCAATAATCAATGAATGAAAATGATAATAATGTAATAATTGCCACTAAAAAGTTAGAAGAAACCAAATGGAGCAAGAACTTAGTATGAGGTCTTGTAACTAAAGAAGTGAAATACCTGAGTAGCAAAGACAAGCAGTTCACCGATTGCGAAAAGAGCTAGGAATGCGTACATGCTTTTAAAACAAAACGCAGTGAAGCAGAATATCGCCCCAATGAATGTCGTTGCTGAAAGAAGCTGGAAAAAATTTTCAAAAATTCAGTGATAGAAACCATATATGCAGTGTTATCATGTAAGACGAAGGTTGGCACGGCAGTTCTATGCAAGATAGTAAAATATTAAAATAACAGTGTTACCTTGAGAGCTTCTTAGATTGTTTGAGAAGTTTTAATTAACAGATATGTAATAATTTTCAATCAGACTCCACTAAACCAAATCTTTTGAATATGTACCTTGAATACTCAGATAGTTGCATGCAAATTTTTTTTTTAAACTTTCATTATCACCAAACTCAAAAAGGTTTACTTGTTTGGTTTGTTAGATTTTGGCAGGATGTTTGGTATGGGGACAAACCATTAGCTGAAGGGTTCCCGGGTTTGTACAACTTGGCTAGGATTAAAGAGGCATAGGTCAGTGATCATGTGAGATGTGGGGAGAATGAGGTGACTTGGGAGGTAGAATTCACGAGGGCGACGCAGGAGTGGGAGGTAAAAACATTTGGCCCATTTTTGAGAGAATTTGCAATATTAAACCCATGGCGAAGAGCAACGATCTCATTATTTGGAGAGGGGATGGTAACAAGAAATTTACACTGAATCATTCTTTCAGGTAAATGAGGAGCTTCATGATTAAGGTGGGGGGTACTCCTTCCCATGGCACATAATTTGGAAAGCAAAAACCCCTCCCAAGGTAACATTTTTCACTTGAGAAGCAGCATGGGATAAGCCGTTAGCTATACTTGTATATGGTGCTAATTGCCTTAGTAATATTTTGGAGGGTTTGGAGAGAGAAAAATATAAAAGCTTTTGAAGGGGTGGAGACTGTTTTGGAGCACATAAAGAACAGATGGTGGTTGGCATTAAATTATTGTGTTCCTAGGGATTATTCTGTAAATGAGGTAGAATTTGCAGAGTTCATGACCTCCTACTTGCTAGTTGACTAACCATAGTTGTTATGGGAGGCATCCCCTTGATGCTAACTATATTTAATATTTAACTTTGTTTATGATTATTAAAAAAAAAAAAGAAGCACGTTATTAGGTTTGTACTTCTCTGTAAATTCCTAAGCATTCTTTTGGACAACTTTAGACACCAAAATCTCTTTTCTGCTGCAATTAATATTCCAGAATGATAAGTAATGTCCCTGAACCTGCTGAGGCCATAGAAAAACTGCAAATACATGGTCCATTCCCATTCCCATTCCCCTTTCCTTGAGGAGTACATTCTTTCCCATGTAACTGCCTGTCTCGAGCTTGCTTCGATTTAATTCTCATAGCTTTCTGGATGATGACTGCAGAACAATGACACTAAGAAAAATGTTTCTTGTACTCCCGATCTTCATTTCCTTTTTAGATAAGAAAAAAATAACCTTATTGACAAACGCACCAAGAATGGGTCGCCACCCTTGCACAAGAGTATCTAATTAGAAAATAGGAAATCTAGAAAATCTAAGAGTTGGCACATGATAATGTCAGGAAGGAATAATAAGGTGCAAAAAGGGAGAAAGTGGGTCTACTCAATTAAAATTTCATAAATTAAACCCTCCAATTTTTTAATTGGGATTAGCCTGGAAACTAAAATTATTATCCCAGAACCAGAGGTGGTACAAAGAATGAACATCCTCTCAGATAGCCGGTAGCACAGGCAGCCCATGTCCCTAGCTTCAGAATTATTTGATATATCTAACTAAAGTTCTGATGTATTTGAGAATGTCGATAAGGAAAAGAGATTAGAACTCAAGTGGAAGGAAGTACATATCCTTCTAGTGGGGAGATGTGTCATATGTAACTCAGTGAGTGTCAATATAGTAGCAAAAAAGTGAGAAGCAAATATATTCAGTACTCAACTAGAAGATTGTCAAGCAATACAATGGAGAGGAAAACAGCCCAACTATATTGATCTTAAGTCCATATGCAAAATTGATGATTTCCAGGAACTGTGAGAATTAAATCCAACCAAACCACCAAAATAAAAGGGATGATAGGAAAACCAGGGAAGCCCATAACTAATCTATGTATATTCACAATTAAATGAACCTAAAGAGTGTATGAGCTTCAAGTTAACATCGAAGTAGAAGCTGAATCAGCCACAAAAGTCAACTTCTTAGGCAACCTTAACATCCCTCATGAAATGTGGTCAAATTTAGATTTTCATGACCCATATATCATTGTACAGCTCCTACGCAGACCACAAAGAACACTTCAAACTTGTCTCTCAAGGTCACTATATGTTCCACTTAAGCATTATATACATACAATGCTAGCAGAAGCCTGAGCATGTAAGTTAATATACTCGGAACAGATTCAGACTATATAGTTCCTGGAAAATATAATAGGGGCCTGAATCTCGAAATATCAGATCATCCATTTGTTTCTCCAGGGGAAAAAAAAAAAAGGCCAGGGGTATGTTATCATGATAAAAAAATGGTTGGAGAATCTCAGGGATTCTTTCTTAAGAAGTCAATGTATAGCTGTAAAATTAGAAACTAGGGAGTCGTTTCCTGTTTTATGGTACTTTTCTATCTTCCTGTTTTCTATTTCTTGTGTTTAGTTGTAATGGTCCTAGATTTATGGGGATTCCCAGATTTGCAAATTACTCTCCCATAATAGGCAACTAGGTTATATGTATATATACATGCCTTTATCAATCAGTTTATGCATTCACAGATAAAACATAGTTTTTCATAAAAATCACTAAGAGAAATAAGTACAAAAGTCAAAACCAACTAGTAATTTATTAACACTAGTATTTTTTTCTTCTTTCTATATACATAAAAGCCCAAATTAGACAAAAATATGATGCATAGAGCGAAAGGCAAACAAATTCATCAAGTACATTACTCCTACGACCAATGTATTTAAATGGAAGAACATCTACCTTGAAAGCATTAGAGATTGTACACGTCATAAAATCCAGAACATAACCGCCTCCCAGTGTACCAAAAATTCCACATATAATTGTGATCCCTCCAAATATCAAATCTGCATTTCTCTGCCAAAAGACCTTCACTTTAGACAGTGCAGCCCAAGTGACCCAAGTGTATATATATAGTTGTGTATTTGTGCAACTTCAGTTTCATTTGATTTTTTGTATCTCTATATACAATCATTATGAGATTAAAACAACAAAAATGTTTACAACAACCACATTGTCAGTATAAGCTTGCTTACCATATTATAAATATTATAACCAGCCTTAGGGCCCCAGTATGAATATGCGCCTATGACAAAGTTGTATGCTACATACCCTGCAAACGGCCAGTACCAAATTAAGAAATCTGTGTAGAGAGGGGCACAGTGAGGCAATGTGATGACTGAAATTGTTACATCCATGTAGCCACAAAAGTTGTTAAGGAAATAGATTCTTTTGCAATCAACTGAGTACTTACATCATCAAAACAACTCACCAAATTATGATGAGTGGCAGAAGAAATTTAATGCAAAACTTGTATATGATTGCCTCTCAAAAGGAAAAAGAAAAAAAAAAAGTTACCATATAAACACTCAGGTAAAGCAGGATGAAGAAAGAAGTACCTAGGACATTGGTGACGTAAACCTTATCAAGCAAAAGCACTTTCATGTCTGCCACAAATCTAAAGAAGTGGTTCAAATTTTTCGGTGGCCCTGTTGACCTGCAGTAAATGTTAAATTGCATCATATTCCTAAATTAAAGGTGTCTCTGTTATATATTTGAATACAAGCTTGTAGTGCATTGTCCTCTAATACGTGATATGCTGACAGAGGGTACCCATCGTCAGAGGCTCTAATAACAGCAATCTTGACACCATAAAGCTGTGGCCTACATTTGAGGGCAACTTATTCCCTGCTCCTTTTAGTTTAGTTGATATCAGGTCCTGCTTTCATTCATTAGCTTCAATATGATATAATATTTTTACTTCAATGAACATGGCTATAATTGTTATTGGATCTTAGTCTCCACCGTAGTTTTTTTTTTTTTTTATTGGCTTATGCGTGGTCCAGGACAGGTCTAGATGTCAATGCATAAGTTAAACAGTTCCATTTCATGAAGAGCACTTGATGTCTATTAATATGCTTAAGATACTTCGACTTTTCAAGTTTAATGAACAATTATGCTCCTGAAGGTTGCGTGATCCCAAGCAAAACAGGCATGACTTGTAGAATGTCTTCTTCTCTTATCTCAGTCCTACCAATCTTCTCCTATATTTATTCTTGATTCTTGCACAACAACTTACTGACAAACAGTATTTGCTTTGGTCCTGTAGAAACCCAAAAAATCTATTTCAATGCCATTTACTGACGCGAACAGCTAAACATCAGTCAAAATAGACACAAGAACCTTAATCTCAACCAGTTCAGTTGATATTAGCTCCAATTCCAAACCAACTCTAAGCCCTAGGTTTCCAACCTTTCCATTCCAAGCCTTAAAAATTCCTACATCACATATGCTTTTATTAACAACATACAGATTCAAGATAAAAGGAAAGAGCTAGAGAAGAACAGTAAGTTATATAACAAGGAGATGTCCTGACTTGGAAGATTTATTTGAGGCTTTATCATTGAACTCTTCTGTCATGGAGAAAGAGCGAGCTTTACCAGGTGAAACTGCTTCATCTGCATTGAACATTTAACTAAATTGACTTAAAAAGACAGTTATCAAGCATTAGGCAATCACCAGAACAAAGAGCAAAGCTACAGTTTATATTAATGATTAACTAAATATGGAATCGATAATCCACACCACAAGAGAGAGACGCTGCAAACTGGTCATGTTCATTGTGCCATTTTGATGACACAGTTACCAGAAAGATGAACCACCAGATTGTAACCAATAACTTCCCTTTGAAGCTTCAAATGTCAAGTGAAAGTAAGCAATCAATTCATGAAGCTAGACAAATCATGGAAGTATCAGTTGATGCGTGTCTGCGTCAGGCCCAGAAAGTAATAATACCTTTCTAAGACAACATGAAAGTAGGTGCAAGAATCACACAGCAGATATCTAATGCCTTATTATCATAAAATGCAGCACCTTGAACATCTGAGACAGCTGTCTGCAGAGATGTAAGTGCTTTCTTCGAGTCAGCTGAAGCAAACCCTGAACACAAGAATTTTTTAGGAATAGACAGACAGTGTTTGCAGTATCATGACAAATGAACATGTAACAAACATGCACCTTTCAATTGCAACGGCTTCATAACAAAACCTAGAATAGCAAATGGAAGCATCAATACTGCCTCACCCCAAAATGCAACACGCCAATGAAAATGACTTCCGACCTGTTAAAGAAAGGATAATGATAGTTACTTTTCACCCAAAACTAACTTAATGACCAAAAGTTTCAAATTAGAAGTGAAAGTCAAACCAAATGTGATTCATAGTAATAACCAGTGAATGGTCACAAATAGGGACTCTTATAGGTGGGACAAAATCCAGACTCCATCCTTTTTGTCAACCAGTAAAGAGGTCAAGACTGAAGCCCAATTGAAACTTAACAAACTGGTAAGGAGATCATATATGACAAATTAGCCCCCAAAGGAGAAAAAAGAAGCAGAAAGAACTTACCAATCCACCATAGACATAGCCAAGCGCATATCCAGTTGGTATACACATGTAAAATATAGCAAGCCAAGCTGATTTCTTGAAAAAACAAAGGAAAAAAAAAGTGGTAACATATAAGACACATGGTTCATAGCAGATCAAGACAACAATTTGAGAAGTTCATTATAACATGAAACGACATGGTTACTCCAAAACGGAAAAAACAGAAAAAAAAGAGCATATAAATCAGTACTTAAATATGGCATCAAGTAGGTATGTCACTGACTGTGAAACTCCCATATATTGGATCCAAAAAACTATCTAGATTTTGTGAGGACCTCCAATATCAAGAAGCATGAATGTCTCAACTTGGTACATATGTACAAATAGAAAGCATTCCCTTCCGTTCACTCATCGAAAATTCAAGTTTTTGACTCATCGATTTCTTTAACTCTTTCCAACCAACTACTCTGGAAGGGCTCAAAATTACCAAAAGCTTAAGTGAAGAAGGTGTGTACTAAGTTCATGATGGAGGCCCTCTAAACTTCAGAAGAAGGTTTGCTTCACAGAATTCTTCCCTTTCCTTCTGCTAAAAAAAAAAAATTAAAACAGAACCCCTTTTTCTATCTCCAAGTGCATCAATATTTCTTTCCCATTGATAGGAGCCTCAGATTCCTACAATTTGATGTCAACAAGAACATCTTAACTTGCTACATCAGAAAGGAGATCATGAGATGAAATCAAACTCTAATTGATCCAAATGGACTGTACTCAAGGGAAAAAAGAAAAAAGAAAAAGCAGAGCAATAGCCTAAATTGCCAGACTCGGGCAAGTTGACAGATGTGTGACTCCTCTATATATAAACACAATTTCAGTGAAAGCCGAAGAAATTAGTTATTTAGTTTCCAGAAATTTTCAAGCAAACTGACGTCTTTCGACACTTACATAAACAAAATAGGGGCAAACTATTGAAGACAATAGCTGTAATTTACACCCTCAAAGGATAATTTTTCAAATTGGAGTGAAAATTGTGCTCCAACCAACATAATCAGAATATGAAAAATCTGCAATCATATGGCTGATTATATGCAATGAAACAATACTCCAACAATAGTAGATTCTTTTCCTCTCGGTTTCTTTGTGTGTGTGTGTGTACAAGCACTTGAGAGAGAGAGAGAGAGAGAGAGAGAGAGAGAGAGAACACAACTTCCTTGAGTTCTAAATTTTAGAAACAAAAATCTCTCCCTCCACACTAACCCAAAGGAAAGGAAAAACAGAAACTATCTTCGTAACTTCAAAGCAACGGAACAAGAATGCTCTATGCCTGGTGGAAAGATACTTTCTCAAAATCAAATGGCTAAAATGTCTAGACAAATCAACAATAAGCTTTGAAGCAGTAACGAAAACCAATAAGTCAATTCTTTGTGCATGTTGCAGATTTCAGAATTCCCAAGAAATTTTCCAGTCTATTTCCTTAGTTCAAGATGGTAAGTAAATACGTTGCAAAACATTATAACAAGGAAAAAAATAAGTCATGAAAACAAAGAAACTGAGAATAATTAAACAAACCAAAAATAGGCAACTTTAAATGAGAAAATAGAAAGTCTAAGGTTCACTACAACAAAGTATAAACTAAAAGCATTGCCTGATAATGATGGTGAACTTAAAGACACAATTAAACATATTAAGATGAATTGAAAAATATGCCAAGCCCTGCACATTGGCATTCTGCTTGAGCCTCTCAAGTTTCAGAGTAACTTCTGCTTTTGTTTAGCATTCTGATATCTTTCAATTACTATCTAGGCAATACAGACTCAAGCAATTTATTTCTCACCATCATTATGTTTTAATAAAGTGCAAACCTGATCATCTGGGGCATTATCATCAATGAAAGGGGCTGCAAGACTTATAAATGAAGCTTCACCAACACCAACTAGCCTAAATAGAACACACAAGGGCACCATAACCAGTGAACGTGATGTTATATGCGTTAGTACTAAAGGAAAGAAAAGAAACAAAGCGAACAAAAGAAAAAAGGAGATGTGTCCACTTACATGCGACAGATAGTAATGGACCAGAAATCAATTGACAGACCACAACCAATTACGGCAAAAGTCCAAACTGACAATCCAACTCCAATAAGCCTAAATGGATTAACACTGCAAAATTTTCAAATATGTGAAAAGATGTCTGTTCATCATCATCAAAACCATCATTAATAAAGTAGGATGCCAAAATTAATTGAACTTATATTACGTATCAAATATGAGATCAATTTAATCTTCCTCCCTGCTTATATCATAATTCCAATCATCAATTCTTTCCATCATATCCATCTCCGTTGCATCCAATATAACTCCACATAGAATAACAAATCATCATAGGCTCATGAAACTACACCACGGACCTCTTTGCTAATGATGCAAATATTGGAGAGGCCACAAGAAGTCCAACCATGAAAGCAGATGACAGAACTCCATCTTCAAAATTGTTCAAGTTAAAATCTCCCCTGGATACCACATTGAACTAACTAAAATAAGTCAATAAGCAATAAGTTCTGGGCAAAATATGAGCTACGAATTTGGTGCTCAAGCGAGCGAGAAAAAGTTCAAAGAGAAGAAGTTTGTATGCACAATAGTGGTAACCATGTTGCAAACAGTATTTTCCATGTCAGACAGCAGTGTACACAATGGAACATGAGTAACAAAATAACTGGTCATGCTCATCAAAAGGCCTGCAGCCCAATACCACTTAGAAAATAGGCCAGGCTTGCCAACCCAATTAAGGCAACAAGATGGGCCATTTTGCAGACTGACCTGTTAATTTCTTTTCTAAGAAAAAGAATCATGATCTGTATCTCATTGATGTCCCCATTATTTTACTTCAACATTTTTTATATCAAGGCCATCAATGGGACGGCCAGGGCCCAAGGTAACATCTTGCTCTTAATTCATTTCTACCATTATCTATTGTAATTTGTATCCAATCAACATAATTACAATTATTAGATTTTAACTTTCCAGTACAACTTGTACACTGCCCATGCTAAAAATAGGTTCAAAATGTTTAAACTGGGATTGAGACATACAAAGAAAAGTTGAAGGAGGTGAAACTATAGATCCCAAATTAACATTTATAAAATTATTCACCTCATCAATGTTAAGAGAAAAGCTAACACTATTACAATGTGCCACTTATATAAATATTGAGTCTTATAAAAAAAAGTAAAACAAAAATAATAAATGTGTAAGACAAAATATTCAACCAACATATAAAGATATTCTTTCTGGAAATTTGACGCTAGTTGATCGTTTGAACTTGAGAGGTTGAGAAAATTGAGTTTGAGAGAAAAAGCTTGAAATAAATTAGAGAGCTTAAGCAATTATGTGAAGAAAGTGAAAATGTTGCATGTATTTATAGGCGTGAGAAATACCCACTGGTGGTGATAGTTAGTGCATTAACTGTTCATGGATTTCTGACCGTTAGTGGGTTTGTGACTCCTAGTGGATTTATGATTATTGAATAGTAATTTGGCGACCACTATTTGGCAAAGTAACCTAGTTAACGGTCAATTGGTCTTTAACTCTCCATACTATTGATCACTTTTCTTCACCTTCAAAGCTAAACACATGAAGTACCCACTCAGTTCACTTAGTTTAGTTGCTTGAGACCTAATCGCCTAACCTACTTACCTACATCTTTTTTTTAATATATATATATATGAAGAAAATACTTAACCTTCTTCAAACTCCAAAGTATACTAATTTCCAGAAGGCCACAATTCAAAGCTGCAAATTGCAGCATGTTCTCATCAAAAAAGAAATAGGCATGTATACTTCACTTGAAAAGAGCTTATATATTTCTCATTTCTCAACTTCCCGTATTAAAGTAAGGAACCAAAAAGTGCAAAAAGAGTACAGTAAGAAAAAGAAATGGATATAAAAGACACAATTTTCTTTGAAAATTTTAATTCACGATGATTTTTTTAGTAAAAAAATTTTGATGGGCTAAATAAGCCACTCCATGAAACAACCCATGGCTCATTTTGTTAGCTCAATCAAGCTGGCCTAGTTGAAAAAGAGTTAGAGCTGAGTTTGCCCAATTTTGGATGACGGGGTTTTTGAATGAGTATCAAACCATCAAATTCTAGATGAAATTGCGAAAAAATAAGGATGCCTTGGTGGGAAAATCAGCCAGAGAGACCCGGCATACAAGTGGTATGGTTTTACTTACTGTATTCCACTACCAGATGTGCATGTACCACTTTCGGTGCAACTGCTGGTACTCCCATTCACACCATTACTTGCTATAGCTCCTCGGTCCACATAATTTAACAAGTTGATCACACAAAAGATAACAAGTAGCCTGTATACACAACATTATGAAATCTGTCAAGTACCCAAATCAACAACCAAATATTTCAGGCAAAGGAATAAAAGTCAAAGAACCAACACAAAACAGTATACTTACTAGCTTCAAGTTGAATAACATATGGTAGAATAGCTATATAAATCCTTGGTGGTGAATAACATACAGTAGAATAGTTATATACATATCCTTGGAGGTATCAAAGGCAACTTGAACTAACAGGGTATTCAGAATCACTAGTTTGACATAAGTAACATTATCGTTTCTTTCTTATTTGACATGAAAAATGAGCATAATTTTTACATGCTTCACAACATGAGCTGAAATTAGTTCAAGAATATCATTAACACCTTAACTTTTGAATACCTTTGTGTTAAACATCGTAAACCCAAAAAGGGAAAAAACTAAAAGAAAGCATTTGGCAATCTCAAAACCCAATACCAGCACATGTAAAAGCCCTCCATGAATCATCCATCCACAAAAATGATTTTTCGAACTGATCCTCCAATAGATAGAGGAAAAGCACAATCATAAAGGGAAAAAAAGAATCAAAATGAAGAAAAAAAAAGTTGGAGTTCCACAAAATAATTAAATAGAAAATGAAGCCCGAATGAGCGGACAAACTTACAACAACAATTAGTATCAATTTCTCGTTTCCTTGGAACCCACAATTTGGAAACTTGCTCCCGTTTACTAATCGTTTCCGTCATTGTCTTGGCAATCAAACGACTACTACCAAATTCAAAAGCAGACCAAAAAGCGAAAGTACCTCTTAGGTGTAAACCAGGAAGGGTTTGGAGCTGACAAGGTGACTGGATTGCTACCCATCTCTGTCTCCACCTAAATGGTTCTGCTCCTCAGACTTATTCGTCTGCCATAAAAGCTATATACATCGAGTTATATTTGTCTGATGTATTAGCAGATATTTATGGGTATGGTGAATTAAGCATTTGAATGGCAGTTGAAGAAACTCTTCTCTCTCCCCGCTGTAATTCTGGCGTCAGTCAGTTTCCCTGCTTTTCTTCTTGTTAGAAGAGGAACAATTACGTGTTAATGATCCCCTAAATTAGGTGAAAAGAATAACTGGAAAAAACAGGTTAAGTTCCGTAAAGTCAACGCACATCATCCAATGAAATTTTGACACGTGGAAGTCAAACAATCACTACAAGGCTTGTATCTGGGCTCACTGCATATGCTCCATGGGCCTTTTTTTTTTTTTTCTCGCTTCTTGTTTTATATATAAAGCTTAAGTATATCTAAATTTGAATTTTAATTTTTGTTTATTAATTTTTATTATTTTCTCAATTTTATTTTTTATTAAAAAATAAATCCGTACTTAAGTAACTTTCAAAAAATTAATTTTTTTTAATATTTCATTAACGTATTTCATTTGAATGTAATAAATCAAGTTGTTTATAGATGTGTTATTTTCTTTATTCTTCCCGATATGGGTTTGTATTAATACATAATTTCATCTCTCATATATAACAATAAAATTTAACATTTTTTGAGAATATCAATTATAAATATTCTATAAAAAAAAAGTGTCATTAGATGTCCCAATTTTCAAAGTTAATCTCTAAACTGCTCATAAATTAAAATTCGTTGCCAAAGGGATTACCTTTTCAATCAAAACTATCTATGCCGTGTAAAATACCCATGTGTTTAATATCTAACTGCATGCACAGTACATAAATTATTTAATTCTTTTAATTATATGGCATTCTTTTTATTCTTTAATTTATTTTTGTCTTTTTATGTTCTATTTCCATATGAGAAATTAATTATTTTCTTGATGACATCACTATTATCACCAATAAAAAAAATCTGTTGGATTTTTGAGAAGAAAAATGATAAATAAAAAATTTTTAAAATTTTAAAATTTGAAATTATTGATTTAATTTACAAGAAAAAAAGGAATAAATATTGAAGTAAACAAAGTTAAGATTCTTCAAAGTTTAAAATTGTTCTTATTTTTATCTAAATTTATTTAAAATAATAAAAAAATTATTTATTTTATTTTATAAATAAAGTATATTGTTAACAAATTAGAAAGCCCTTTGAGCTTTATTTTTGGAGGATTAAAAGGCACATAATCTAGGCTTATGATGTATTACAATAAAGTTTGAGCCACTATGCTACTTATTCATGTTAAAAGGATAACCAACAAGTAAGATAATTACTCTTTAATAGAAATGTAAGTTTCAAATAGATATAATTTTTTTTACAAATTTTGATTTGAGACGATAAACAAAATCATATCCGTTGATTGAATTAACTCAAAAATAAATAATTGTATGTATTTATTATTTGCCATGAATATAAATAAATATTCAAAATATAATATGATAAATTTATACTTATTTTTTAGAAAAATATGTAATAATCGATGAAGTGTCATATTTCATAAACTTTTTCTAAGTTGTATTTTTTTTTTTGAAAATAATATCAAGATCATAATATCATTAGTCAGAAGTCTTAACATATATTTTTATTATTTATTATATCAAACAATTTTATTTTAATAAAAATTTCAAACATTCTTATAAATGCACTTAAAATTATTTTTGTTCTAGAGAAAAAGTGAATAAGATCATTTAATTCTCTGAAAACGATCATTTAATTTTTGTTCCATTAAAGGTATTGCTCTTCTTGCTTTATAGGCTTTGTGACCATACATATGTTACTTACACATGCAACCAATTTAAATATACATAACCTATATTTAATTAATACGACGTTCTTTATCTATCAAATTTATAAATAAATTACAATTACAACCACTCATGAAAAAGAATAACAATCATAAAAACAAGATAGAGTTATATTAAACATTACAAAAAGAATGTATAAGAAGAAAGAGAAAGATTTGCATGAAGATAGCAGGAAAAATACTTGGGATCCAAGAGAAACTGAGTATAAGACAACTTCACTTAATCATAACTCTTATCATGTATTTTTTTATTTATTATATTAAAAGGATGTTCTTGAAAAAAAAAAGATTGTTACTACATTGAACTTTTTTATTAATCTTGTTATTATTTATATTAAACTTTTTTTAAAAAAATTTCTTCTTGGGAGTCTCATTCCTTTTTTTTTCTTTGATTTAAACTCAAACTTTTATGAAGTAAATCAAAAATTTAGCAAAGATAACAAAGGAAAAATTGAATTTTTCTTTCATTTAATATATTGCCTCATTTTCTCTTTCTCTTTCTCTTTCTTTTTATTTCTCTATCTTTCTCTCTCTTGCTATCTTTTTGTTATTCTTTTTCTCACTCTTATTCATCCTACACCAGCTTATTCACTTCCTCCTTTCTTGGCGTGCCTCCCTCATTACCTTACTCTCTTATTTTATTTCTCTTTTATTTTTTTTCTATTGATATTTATAGAACCTGTCACTCGTGTCAGCGAAGGTGTTCATAGTGATTACCATTCATTTAGATGATGGTTCCTATTTGCCAGGCAAGTTTCCCAGTAGATGGAGAAGGTATCATGATGATAGATGGTGGCTATTAAAAGGGGCTACAAGTGGGAGAAGCAGGAAAAGGATACTATGCACCCTTCTGCGTTGCTTTGGGTGTTTTTTGTGCTATTATTTGTGCCATTTATCTTTTGAATTGAGCAACAACAAAAGATATTCAATATATCATGTCTCTAGAAGCATGGAGTGGCTAAAAGCCTTTTGTTAGTCACTTAGAGATTTTGGATGTATTGCTTATGCCATGTTCCTAAAGAAAAGCGAAATAAGTTAGTTGACATATTTGAGAAGTGCATCATGATTGTCTACAATGAGAATTCCAAAGCTTATTGCTTGTACAATCTTATTTATAAGAAGATTATAATTTGTAAAGTGTGAGATTCAATTAAGTTAACTCTTGAAAATGGGATTCATTAAAAGGTCAGGAGTAGAAATTAATTCCAATCAACATTGAAAACAAAGAAGAAAATCAAGAGAAGGTTGTCCCTCCATCTTCAAGTCCATATAGTCCAAATGATGTAGGTTCTGCCCAAGACATTTATAGTATAACAAGAAATATTAAAGATATATATAATTTCACCAATTTCATGATGTTTGCTAATGCATATCTAATTACTTTAATTTAAAAAAGTCTTGATAAAAAATAAAAAGATGCCATGGATGAAGAGATTAATTCAACACAGGAGAATGAAGCTTGGGAGTTATGTGAATTTCCAAATGATGAGAAACCACTTTGGAGTGAAATAGGTTTACAGTATGAAGTTGAAATCAAGAGAAGATGTTGGAAAATACAAACCAAGGCTTATTGTGAGGGGTTGCAAGAAAAAGCATGGGATTGACGAGATTTTTGCTCTCATAAGATTATTATGTCATTTCTAACCTTGGTAGGAATTATAAAAGAAACAAATTCATCAAGAGTTTTTCATCAAGAATTTTGCTCTCATGAGATTTTGGCATATACATTAATGATTTATAGTGTAAGAGTTTGAAATGATTATATGATAGATTCATCAAGATAGATTTATAAAGAGATCTATCACTAAATCTATAATGCAAGAGGAATTATAAAAGTGAAAGCTTTACTACCACAATATATATAAGTCTCATTGGAAGTCTCATGTACTTGGCTACAACAAGACTAGATATCATGTTTAGTATTAAGTAAATTTATGGCATCACCAAAGAAAAACTATTAGGAAGCTACCAAAAGAGTTCTTTATTATATCAAAGGAACTTTTGGTCAGGGATACTTTACCAGAAGATTCAAAACTTTGAATTAATTAGTTACAATGAAAGTGATTAAGGAGAAAGTATTGATAATTATAAAGCATATATGGTTATGTGTTTAATATTAGCTTGGATGATGTGTCATAGGCATTAAAGAAACAATTAAAGAAACAATCTGTGACATATAGAAGCTAAATATATTGCCTTGTTTGCTATAGGTTATCAAATACTTTTACTAAGGTAGATGTTGAATTACTTAAAACGTCCTCAAAACAGAGAGACTATGGGCTTGTTTGATTTCTATTCTCAAAAATGATTTTTTTTGTTTTTAAAAATAAAAAAAATAAAAAATTATTTAATAAAACTGTTTTGTAAAAGTTGATTTTAAAAATAGTTTTTGTTTTTTATTTTTTAAAACAAAAAAGAAAAAACATCTTAAGGTTGTTTTTTGTTCTCTTTTGTAACTTTCGATTTTTAAAATAATTAAAAATATGCAGAGTAGGTTTTCATTAATGATATTATTGTAATTATCAATTTCAAAAAACTTTAACGCATTGTTTTAAAAATAATAGTATCTAACAACTTTTTTTCTTTCGTTATTCTTAAAACCAACTTTTACAAAAAAAATTCAAAAACAAAAAAATTAAAACACAATCAAACACACCCTATATGTTTTTATGATAACAATTTAACAATTTCTTTCACTAAAAATTCAGTCTTTTATGAAAGAATTATGCATTTAAGAATCAAGTACCATTCAAAAGAGATTTAGTCAAAGATGAAAAAGTTGTAGACATATTCACAAAGGCATTAAAAATTTCAATAAGTCGACAGAGAAAATTAACATTTCAAAAGTAGTCTAGATTAAGAGAGTTTGACAGGATCAATCTAGACTTTCTTGGATTTCTAAGTGCCTTATTTATGTATTTTCACTACTCATAGTTCAAGTTTTCACATTAAGTAAATTCACATGTTGTAATACCTAGAATGAACCTAAAGTTAGTACAAATACGAGTTTTATATTATATTCAAATCAAGTCATTTGAAAGTAATAAAAAAGAATGAAATTCTTTTAAGATAATAAGTCTTGTTTTCTTAAGTGTGTTTTTTAGTAATTTTTTCTAAAACTTTTTTCGAGTATTCTTCAAAGTGTTTGAGAAGACTCATCATTTTTTTAACATAAAACAGTATCATCATCCAAGTTGTTTGATAAATTAAAATATGCAATCTGAACATTTACAATATTTTCAAAAAACACAAGAATGTTATTTATCACACGAAACAAAACCTTTCTTAGGAATGCAAAAAAACCTTTAAGTTGCCTCACATCACTTTCAACTACTATTCTCATAGTTCTTGATAAAATCTTAAAATTACTTCCGATTTCAAATTCAAAGATTAAACTTTAATCCCTCATTTCTCAATGAACAATGTAGTACTATGTTAACATAAATTAATTATGACATCACTTGACATATTATGATTCTCTAAAACCTCACTTTAAGACAAAATAAAATTAGACAAATACAAGTTTTTTTCAGGCGGCATCTAAATTTTCAAAAACATATAATATCAACATGCCAAGGTTGAACTACCCGAAACACCTGAAAATCTATTGAAGATAGGAAATGATTTTTAGCATATGCTTTGTGATGAATATGAAGAATTCATTGTTGAACATTTTTCAAGAAATATCAATCAGAAAGTAAAGAAGAATGGCAAGCAAGCACAAGTTCAAAACCATTGGAATGGAATATCATATTTACAATGAAAACAACATTTTCATGATCAAATTCACCTACTGAGTTCATTACAATAATAAGTATATATAATATGTGTTGGAAAAACAATATTTGTTTGATCAGATTTACCTACTAGATTACAATTTTATAGATGATATACTTTGATTTTGCTCAACTAATGTCACACCAGGCTAAAATGGGAAAGTTGGCTTATTTTATGCTTCGATAACAAAATATTGAGATGCAAATTCCGCCTCCAGGTTGGAATCATTTCAAAATAGTCAAATTATTTGAATGAAGTAAATGGATCTCTTATAAACACTCAGTTCAAAATTCATTCCCGTGTTATATCCTTACAAAAAAGAGAATTTGGAAGTAAATTTTCAAGAACCATTCATCAAAAAGGGAATAACAATGGAAATATTACAATTGTGTGATCTTAACTGAACTCTCATGATGTTATTTCGAATCCCATAGTACCTACAATCACCACTGAAGTCGAAGAAAATAAAAGGAGACATGATAGGTTTTAACTATCATTGTGAAGATACAGATGTTTCCCTCTTGTTACACCTTTGCACAAATTGCAGAAGGTAAACACCGAAGAAATCAGGAAAAATATCAAATTCGTTACTTGTTATTTACATCAAATATAAAATGTTGATGGCAATGGTTTTATGAGAATTAATTGATATGTTACATACCCTTAGCATTTCTGCAGTTAAAAGGCCAGTCTCTCGTGGTCTTTACTCTGCTGTTTAGCTTACTTCTACGTGATCTAACTTTGGAACAAAAATTGTGCATTTTAATTTGTTACCTGGAGGAGCTGTAGTTTTGCCATGGCAGCAAAACCTTCAAGACTAAAGCTTCACCTTCCTTCTATGATTCCTCCATAACTTTAATTTTATTCTCTCTTAGCATCTTCAGTTTTAGCCACAAAAGTACCATTCTCCATATTCAGTTCATAATTTAACACGCCATTGCCATCCGAAGCATCATGCAGTTGGAGCTCACTGTCATCTGCTTCTTGATCCACATCTCTCTGACATTCAATGGCATTACTTGTATCTCTCTCATTTGCAACTGATGATTTCTCATCAGCTGAATGCAGTCTAATTGGTGCTTCTGTCCCAACAAAGTCACCCACTCTTACCTGCTTGCACAGACCCAATAGCTAATTCAGAATTCCAACTCAAATTTACAAAAAGAGAGAACACAACACAGCCATTGTTTCGCAACAAGATTAATGTAGAAGTATAATCTATCAAGGAGACTAATAAAAGAAGGTGGCATGAAAACCATTGCATGCTATGAGAAAGAAAACGATCAAAAAGACAACATAACAATGACTTTTGGTAGAAGTCTGAGAAAAATTTACATGAAAGGAAATCTTTCATCACGTCTATGAAAATTTGTAAATAATACAAATGCAACAGCTATCATTACGTGGAAATCAAATACAAGTTATTCATGTCATGAAATCCAGGAGAATCAAACTCCTCTAGGAAATAAACCTATTCTCACCTAATTATTGAAACAAGAGGTTCAGCATCATATTTTATCCCTAAAACTTACCACTTTTTTTTTTTTTAAAAAAAATCAAAGTTCTATTTATTTTACACCCAAAAAACAAACCTCTCCTAGATGGGTGACGAGGAAATTGATACTCGACACCTACCTCCTCAACCAAAACCTTTTCTCATTAAAATGGCACAGGAAGCTTAAAAGAGCAGTTCAGCTCACTAGTAAACAAGTGCAACTTATAGGTCAGATCAAGGATTCACTTTGTTCCTGATTGTTAAATTCAAGATCTTGAGGATAATGGGTCCCTATCCATTAGTTGGATTCCCTGACCCAAAAATCTCAGTTATCAAAAAACAAAAGTTTAGAGAAACAAGTAAAAAGCAACAATTTAAGATATAAAAGAATCCATGATTCTGTCCAAACAGGTCACATCCTAGAAGTCATGACACTAGTTGATTGCATAATGTCAGATGCCCGGCAAAATTCTGTTTGCAATGCCCCATTGATGACAGAATGTTCAAATAATTACTTACCTAAATATAAATGAAAATTCTGTTTGCAATGCCCCATTGATGACAGAATGATCAAATAATTACTTATCCAAATATAAATGTTTAAATACCTGCAATGGCTTCATGATTTCAACTTCTCGATCATCAGTTTTGCTAAGAGCTTCTTGAGCTTGTAGCTCCATGGAATCCCGAATAAGTTGACTAAGAAAAGTTACGTCATCAGACATCACACCAAACCCTCTCAAAAGCCTAGAGCCAAGCTGTAGACTTGTCTGCATAAATAAATCATACAATTTAGTCCTTACTAGTAGACAAAATTAATACAATACCCTTCTACTTATGAGATCAAGGACCAAAAGATAGTGTGATTCATCAAAGTCTAAAGACGACATCATCCATAGAATCAGATCAGTGCCAGTGAAAGGAGAACTGCAACTAGGGAGCCATGTAATAGTCAGGTTCCCACTAAATGGAAGGGTATATTCTACTAAACAACAATTAGGCTAACAATACTCTATTTTACCGAGCGTTGGGCAGTGCAGTCACGTCCGAAAACTGAGTAAGGCTGAGATGAGATGTCTAGATGGATGTGAGGGAACACAAGGAAAGATTGGAGTATGTAATTAATGCATCTAAGACAAGATAAAGGTGGCACCTGTTTTGGATTAGAGGGAAGGTCATGTAAAGGAGTTTTAAATCAATGCAGACATGTGATGAACCGGTGCAGAACAGTGAGTTGCTTTAAATAGAATTGATAAAGGAAATTTTTGATATATTACAATGCAAAAAAAAGTCTTCTAAAAATAAATACCAGGAAAACTAATACTACATAGGACAACGTGGAAGAAAAGGATTCATGTAGGCAACTCCACTAAATCACGGATTAAGAATAAGTTGATTGAGCCCAGTTTGTACCTCTGCATTTTCCAAAATAGCATCTGTTGCGCCTGCTTTCTTCAGATCCAGAAGATGCATTGGATCTTGTGCTCTCGCATAAATTGGGATCTGATAAGTACAGTGTTCCCCAAAATAACCAGTCCAACCAGAATGAGAGAAATTAGCACACCAAGTAAAAAATTAGTAGCAGTTACCATGGATCTAGCCAGCAAATCACAAGAACCAAATTCACATCATTTGATTAAAAGCAACACATCTACAAAGAAATTAGGAGGTCGTCCTTGATATATAATAGATGACTACCATCAGAAGGGTCAACCTCACGACATGCAGAAATAAGCATGTTTCATGGGACAGGTTGGTGCAGTTTGGAAGTCACACTGAAACTGAACCAGAATTTATTGGGTTTTCTAGTCTGCAAACTTACCCAACCAAGAAACAAAAAGAAGAAATCAGGAGCAATCTGTTGACTTGGTTTTCTGAGCTTTTTTTGAGAGGAAAGGTAACAGATGCAAACAGGTAGACTTGACATGATAAATAATAAGTTTCTATAAAGCTCAAATGTCCAAAGTTTAAAGAGTGAAAATTTTCTTCATTCAGAAAAATAAATAAAGTTCTTAAATGATAATATGGTTTCTAACATCCTACAATTTATTATGTTTTCCCTAATCATTTTCCTGTGTGATTTGGTAAGGGTGGATTACCTTATAGACATGGACACAGAAATGAAGTATAATGCATATAAAAAGTACACAAATGCCCACATATTTATTTGTCTACAGCTCAACTTTCTTTCTCCGTCTTTCCCCCCCTCCCCCCCCCCCCCCCCCCCCCCCACAAAAAAAAAAAAAAACCCCTTTTCTTGTACGCTTAAACTCAACCAATTGAATTCAATCAATTCTTAAAAAATATAACCCTTAACTGAACAAAATGAAGAAATAACAAGCCAAACTGAACTGCTATCAACAGTTTGCTTTCGTTACCGCTTCATTCAGATTTTTAGCATCATGGCATATAATGGTTTTTATCAAGACAACAAGAGCAAAGTTGCTTATCTTTCACATATACCTTATTAGCCATGAAAGTTAAGAGCAGAAAATTTCTTATAAGGCCTCCAATCATCTGAAGATATTTCCCATTATTTCCAATTAATACAGAAGTTTTCCGGAAAGTGATGATATAACAACAGAACAAGTCAGAGAACAGGAAGTATTACTGCAGGGAAAGCCAGCCGAAGCCGTTCGACAGCCTCAATGGTCCTATTCTTGCCTTTGTACATGATCATGACAGCTTTTGGAGAAGAGATACCAGCAGATAGCAAAACTGATGGACGTGATCCATCTCCATAGAAAATAGGAAAACCAAGCTTTCTAGATTCCTACAAATAGGACCAAGAAAAGACAATTTGAATCATCATATATCATAGGCCTTTCAAATGCACATTAAAATTTGAAAAAAACACAATTTAAAAATGACTGCTATAAGTGTAAAAGTGCAACCACCATGTTCTCTTCATGTATGTGAAATTTTAAATGAAAAATTACAACAGCTGAGAAGTTGACTAGCATAGAACCTATTGGAGCATAGTAAACACTTGCACCACTTAATTAAAAAAGTGCTACACCTCTGACAAAGAACATTGAATGATCATATGATTTAAAGATGTTTACGAAAACACAGTGCTGCAAAGCAATTTCAACCAACAATGCATTGATACAAGCATTTGCAATTGGAACAGGATAATAGAGTGGATACCTAAAACAAATATGAGGATTGAGGACATGATACATATCAAAAGACTTATTTTTTTGACTGTCTTTCACCATTCAAAAAAATTCAAAAGAGCTACTTGAATTCAACAGAAAGGAGTAGCATGGGTCATATGCGTATTAAATTATCATGGTTTTCATCAGTTGAGAAAGAAAAGAATGACAGCCTGACCTTAACTACAGAGGGATTCAGATCAAAGGCCACATAAGGCCATCCTGCGGCATCACTGTCTACACCAGAAGCCAATGGGGTGGACAAGAAATTGGCAAGAACCTGCATATCTGAAGATTAGAACATTGAGATACAGTTCAAACATATCCACTTCTCAGCAGAACATAATTGAGATACCTGACCCATTTGTCCAAATCCAAGGATAACCACAGGTTCACTACCATCAAAGCTCACCATCTCAGCAGCTTTCTGTGAAAATTCCATACTTCAATCTAGGCGCATTAAGTTTTAGTAAAAGAGATTATTAGAACAAACTCCTAAATAACTTATCCAGGAAACCTAGCAGGTTTCATAAAGCAACGCACATGATGAAGCAAGGTCAGTCACTAAATAATCAACATATATTTTGCTTCAGTTGTCACATGAAAACCTAATCCAGCCACAATTATTGCCTGCAAACCCTAAACCAAGAACATGACTGTAGGAACATACATCATCCATGTTGAATTTGCCATCAATGAAATCAGCAGCCATTCTACCAACTTCATAAAGGAACGGAGTCAATGCCATTGACAATACAACAACAATTATGAGCAGCTTGTTCAATTCAAGTGGTAGAACTCCAAGCCTGTTTCCAGTAAGGCATAAAAGTCAACAAAAAGAAAATAGCAAAAGCAAACCTGAACACTTAATTGCTGAACACTTGCACACTGATGGAATTCATAATGACCTGTTAGCTAGAGAGAAAACTACAAATGCGAACTCGCCTCCTTGTGAAAGAAGAAACCCTATTCTCACACTTTCTTGTATGGTGAGTCCAACACGGGGTCCGATTGCACTTATAATCAGAGTCTTGATGATAATTAAACCTGCCAAGAGTGAAAGTACATTTGGCCACTCTCGAGAAAGGAGCTGCACAGGAAAACAAATGACATGCATAAAAGAAGATGCAGGCTATAATTATCACTATATGCTGCTTTAGGAGTATAATTTACACATGCACGTGCAGTAGACACACATTCACATCCATGTATCACCCATAAGGCAAAGCAGGAGTCCTGTTAGATTTATATAAGCTAAAAGATAATAGAATTAGAACACTGTGGAAGACTGAAATCACCTGCACATCGACTGAAGTCCCTGTAGTCACAAAGAACAACCCAAGAAGTAAGCCTCTAAATGGCCTTATATCAGCTTCAATCTGTGTCCTGAAATTTGTTTCTGCTAAAAGTGCCCCGGCAAGAAAAGCTCCAAGCTTCGGAATAAAATCAAATTCAAATTACTAAATAATATAAAACCACAAATCTTAACCACTTGCTATCATTGAGAAGAGATAAAACCGTATCACTGAAGCCTAGCTTCTGGGTGATAAGTGAAGTCCCAGAAACTGTTAGCAGGCAGAGAGCAACAAAAGCTTCCGTGCTCCTTGTCTCTGCAACAACCTGAGGTCGAGGAACTTAGCTTAAGCTCTAAAATGTATAAAGCTTTGGAGGTTTCAGGCAAAAGAAACAAAAGTCATCATAAGTAAAAGAAAAAAACATGATCGACACCTCGAAAACTCGCCGAAGGACATATTTTCCTCCAAGAGAAAGCAGTCCTAATCCACCTAAAGCTTTCAAGCTTTCTTTAGCAAGCATTGGCCAGATAGTTCCCTCAACTAGATTCTGCAAAATATTGACAAAATATAAAGGTAGTAAAAATGGATACCAAGCATATGGATATAATAATTCCAATATAATCAAATTTCCAACAAACCAAAAATTGGTAGTGAGTTCATCTTGACTATCTAAACCATACTCCTGTTGTTGACACATACTACAGGAGTTTCTTCTATTATTAACCACAACAACAGAAAACTATATGAACAGGAGCTCAAATCACAGCCATACTAACTAGGAGCTGCTATTAACATCATAGAGTAGAATACAAACTGCATCCACTTAGGAAGATTAGAGCTTCTCTAAAACCAAAATGAACACATGAAATAAAGTTCTTAGTCCTTCCATTTAAAAGATTGACATTTTAAAGGCACTAATTTTCTGAAAGGGGGAAAAGGAAAATTCTCTTACCTGGCTCTCTAGCACCGGGAGAATGACTAACAAAGGGACAACTGCTATGTCCTGCATATACAGAGTATAGGGTCAAAAAAGTGCTACTGACATCACAATTTGATAGAAATCTAATATATTAAAATGGAGAACCCAAATATGAGTCCAAAATGGGACCTGTAAGAGAAGAATCCCCAAAGTTGCCGAGCCATACCTTGTTGGGAGCTCACCCTTTTCTGCAAGAAGCTACAAATTACAGTTGATAATATCTATTATGCTCTCTGGTCAAAAAAAGATAATATCTATAATGCTCTTTCTGATATTCCCAGCCCCATATCGATATTTAAGAAAAACAGGAGATACAAAACTCAACAGATTAAACAAATATCTTTACTCTTGTGTTAATCTATATTCCTATTTTTAATTGATTTTTTGTTTCTCTTCTTCCCTTTTTGCAGGGTAGGTGCAAATAAGTTTCAGAGTTCAAAGATAAGAACAATTACAGGACCGATAAAAACATCACAAATAGATAAAACAGAAAGTAGAGGATGACAGGAGGACAAGAGAAGAGGCGTTGCAGCATAGTACTCAAGCGGATCTATGAATTCACAGAAATGAAAGACTAATTATCTTGTAAGACTGAATACAGCCCAAAACTTCAAGCAGATATTTTCAACTGCAGTCTGCAGGGCATAAAATTGTTTTTTAATATCTAAGACAATAAAGAATCACAACAACACCAGCACCAAATTACTGAATTTCCATGATCAATTAAAAACAACCTTATCTTCCAATATTATATCTTCCACCAATTCAAGATCTATATCTGGAAAGGAAATTACCACCAGTATTTTGGTATGAAGCAAAGCACCTAAATATGCAAGCAAAAGGATAGTAAACGATATGATGCAGCATGCAGTCTTATGCCTGCATGCATGAAAACAAAATTGAAAAGCTTAGATATTTTGCTGACAAACGATTAAGTTGAAGGAAAAGTCACCATCTCCACCCCACCACAACAACCACCCCCCCCCCCCCCCCCCAAAAAAAAAAAAAAAAGAAAGAAAAAGAACGTACTTATATTAATGGCCACTGTCATTTTAGCTAACAGGTGAAATACAGTGCCCTGAAATGGATGTATTAATAGGATGACATGAATTCATGTTCGTGATCCCACATAGAGGTCGATATGCATTAGGGAAAAAAAAATTATATTGCTCCACCAGGGGATCTTTCCAAGTTCACATATGGTAAGTATATTTCTATAATGGCAATTATGATAAGAACCTTGGGAGAACTACATTCCAAAAGGTAGCTATTGAAGTGGGAGAATCCAAAACCTTACAACCCCCACAAAAGAAGCTTATATTTCTGATGTGGGATCAAATCTCATACTTTGCCTAACATTCCACCACACTTCGCAATCTGGTCCCAAAGCAGGCTAGCTGTGCACTAGTGTCCCTTGACTAGTCTAGGGCGAAAATTACAATATCAGAGTCACCACTTGTGCAACACGATTGTAACCGGAAGACATGATGGATGCTCTGATACCAATTAATAAGAACCTTGGAAGAATCACAACCCAAAAGCTACCTATTGAAGTAAGAAAGCCAAACCCTCATAACCCCATACAAGAATGCTTCTGATGTGGGATCAAGTCTAATATCTTGCAACTATGATTCTAACAAGTTACCATATGGCTAAATCAACATATGTCAAAAAAAAATGCTAATTTTTCCATCATGATTTTAACAAAAGCTACGTATTTTGCAGCCTACCTTCTCATTATGAACTAAATCAGCTTACTTACATTATCATAGCTACAACCAGCAATATATCCCACTTGCAGCCCCCTCATAAGCAAACTCAACTTTGATGGATACAGCAATAACAGTTGATGTTTTTCGGTATGTTATTAAATCATGTCAAAAAATGCAACAACAAAATAAATCAGTGATAATATATATAAACACACACACACACACAGCGCCAAATTATCAAATTTATATCCAACCTCAATCTAAAATTTCCGTTCACTGGTGTAATTGGATAAATAAGCTTAGCATCCAGAGTGGCTGGTTTTTTTATTTCGATGTCCATTATTAGAAGATCAAGAGCAGCTTATACACCACAGGATATTCATGTATGTAGATCTCCTTTCTTTTATGAGCATGTAGGGTTCTCAGTAATATAACACAGCTATAGTTACATAAATTACATCAAAGTAGCAAGAGGTTGAAAAGAATGAATTTATGCACCATACATAAGTAGATCCCATCCTTACCTGCATAATTAAAATTCAGAAGTTTATTTATGGCACTGTTTTCTCAGATGTGATATTTACCAGCAAAGGAAAAACAGATGCTTAGAGAAAATCATCTCATATATCAACAAATATAATACCTGCAGTACAAAAGACGAAGATGACAAAGACAGAGCAGCACCAATCACTACAGCCTCATCAATGCTTCTGATGTTGACCTACAATGTATTTGAACCAGATATGAGGGAAAATCATAAACCCCAAGATAACATACGATGGACAAATTTAGTCAGAAGGCTTTCAATATCGAGCTTGAACTCAAACGACAGAATCCATACATCAAAATATCTGAATTTACATATTTGAATGATGCTCAGGTTAATTTTCTAGAAACAGGAAACTTTCTTCATTTCAATGGGTAACAAACCATATTTTATTCATCTAATTGGGTTGAGTCTATAACAGCGTTGGATTGTGACCCAATTGCAAATGCTGGTGATGCACAAGACAACCCAAATGCAGACAGTAGACTGGTGCTGGAGCTCTGCGCTGAAGAATTTCTCATCCCATAGTTATACACACAAATACATCATACGGGGAGTACACTAGTGGTAAGTAACATAAGCAGAGGATACACATACATGTGTTCATAAACTGAATGAGCAGTATCATATGCTTGTATTCTTTGCATAACCAATTATCTCTCCTATCCCTATACTTGTTATAGAAGAAGTCTTGAAGACTAATCCCACGTAATGCCGCTGTGGACATATTTTATCAATTCACTCCAGGAAGCTACAGTGACCAGCTAACAAAAGTCTCTAACAAGACATGGAGAACACCATGATCTAAAGTGTTTATGATCATTTCTCTAGTGTTCTAAGAGACCAAGGAGTTCTTTTCATTGGTTTCACTGTGTAGTATTAACATGTGTTTGTCAAAATCAAGGTACGCAATGACTTAAATTTAAGTTTATATCATGAGACCTTGATTTCCTACTGAACGAAGAACAAACAACTACAACTAACCCCAAATGACATCATAACTCAACCAAACAAAACAGTCACCTTGCAAGTTACATCAATCGGCATACCAATGACCCTTGTGTCCCAAGGCCAATTATGGCAAAACGTTCATTTTAATTACTTATGTAAATCTATATTGAAGAAAGAATATCAATTAAATAATAATCTTGAATTCTTAAGTGTAAGTTTGCCAATATAGCATGTCTTGCAAGCTACTTACACATACAAGTGTGCGTGAGATAGAGAAAGAGAGACAGAGACAGAGACAGAGATAGGTAGAGAGAAACAGCATGTAACTGATAAACCTATTATTAGGTTCACAAATGCTAGGCGTAAGAGGCAGTAATGCTAGTGTATTGGGTGGTGCAGTAAGGGGTAAAAGTGCCTTTGTGGGTGGAATCTTTCTGTTAATGCTAGTAGCTGGTTATTGGTCTAACTAGACAAGAGGAATTAGCAATAAGTAACTCTTAGGCGAGAGAGAAACAGTTATGGGAATTATTATTCTAGTTGCCTAGAGAGGAAAGTACCAGGGCTCTCAAATTGCCTGGTTTTGTATTGAGCTGATATTAATCAAAGGTCCTTTCATTCAACTTTTTGTGTGAATCTTGTGTGAACTCACCAGCAACTTAATGATACTAATGTCCTTCACAAGAAGAGGGCATCAAAAAGGCAATTAGGCAGTGATATTTAGGTAATTACAGAAGCAATTTTTTTTTCTTTTATAAAAAAAATTAACACTTGATATGTGGCAAGTACAGAACCAAAATTAATACCTAGGAATATAAAGAACAGGAAATATACTTCCCACCAGTTTTTTCCTTGGATTGCCAATAGGTGGTTATCTTAGTTGAGCTAGAACCATGATCGCTGTTGACCTTGATGGCAAATAAAATGATATACAGGAAAAGGCAAAATACATATCAGATACATACATGCCAACAATGACAATGAGGAGAGATCAACCAACTTGAAGACCAGGACAACACATCTAAAACAATTTGACTTGGATAGGATCTACCAAATAAATGAATAATAATCTTTGCAGCAAATTCAAAGAACGAAAGAGAAACAGAGTTCTCACCAGATCGGGCCTTGAATGGAAAAGGAACTCCAAGATTTTTGTTCCTATAGCATCATTCGGTGGAAGTTCAAATGACGTGAAAGCAAGTGTGGATAGCACAACCTTCAAAAGAGGATAAAGAAAAAATAAAAAGAAATAAGGTTATAAATTCAAAGACTCAACCAGAAACTCATATGATCATATACGTTAAAAAGAACCCAATATCAAGAGTTATATCCTTTAAACTTTATGAAACAGCTAGAGTAATTTTGAAGAGCATGTTCAACACTAATGTGGAAGAAGTATCATAGAAAATTAAAATTTTTTAACTACCCTTAAGAGAAATGATCAATACAAAGTAGGTTACATAAAACACTTATCATTTTAATATGAACAAGTGAACCGATAACCACAGAAACCTTAAAATTTAGATAGTTAGATCACTCTCAATATATTATGACGATTTGTTGAGGCCATAGCAAACTTAGTTTTTGGATTAGTTTCTCCACGAGCTCCATTCAGATTCTGAAATCTATCGGGTCACCTAAGAGCTCAAATGAGTTGCTATTTGAATTGGAGATAATTCAGTTCCATGTGCAGAAATGCATATAAGCTCCTCATCCTCTCTCCAGCTTAATTTCAAAGATGATCCTCATTTTGACTTAAATTTTGGTAGACCTCCAGCCATTATCCAAGCACAAACACCAGAAGTTTCCATGATTGTAGCAATTAATTGCATGTTATACTGATACCATAATATACTGACATTATGCATGCTGAAATTATTAGTCACTAACTTCAGTTATGCATGCTGACATTATGCTACCTAACTTACATGTCATAAACCTTTAAAGAAACCTGTGAAAGCACTAATGTCTACTGTCACCAGAATCTTGCCAGCAATCCAGGTTTTATTTTGCATTATCATGCCATTTAATTACAGAAACATAAGCACCATGCATTTTGCAAGACTATTGAACTCCTATTGACAAATGAATTTAGAGTTTCCACCAAGAACAGACCTGAGTAAATCCCATGCCAAAAGCAAATCTTGCAAGAGCCTTCAGACGTGCAAGTGAAAGCTCTAGACCCATCTCAAACAGCTGGAAAAAGAAAAGTATTAATCAAAAGTTGATATACATTATATTCAAAAAGCATGCTACATAAAGCTTAGCCTCATAGAATAACAAGCTTCTTCCTAAAATCATATCATTCATCCATGAAAACTATCCGAAAAGACAAAAATCACAACTACAGAATGCCGGCATGCCCAACGGCAATGATGTGGGTGAGAACAACAAATATACAGATAATATGATGCTGGTGGCAATAATGCAAACAAGTCCTGCAGCAAAACAGCAGCAGGACTTGCACCTTGGGATATGGAGTCACTGGACTTACCAAGAAAAGGATTCCCCACTCTGAGAGAACTTTAACATCTGTAAGATTCCTAATCAGACCAAACTGATTGAGTACAATACCAGCAAAAAAGAAACCAAGTATCTGGAAACAATCACCAAGCATTTTATCAGCTGAGACATAAGACAAAGAACCTCTTAAATCTTTTTTAAAATATCAGCTACTTTCACAAGTAAAGAGCAGAAAACAATATTTTGCAAGCTAGCATGCGTGTACAAGTGCCTACATACAAACATGTAGGTAAAGGAGTACATGCATGCATGTCTGTATGTCTGTGTGTGTGTGTGTGTGTATACAGTCACGCACACACATATTTACATACAAGTACCCACACACACACAGAGATACATATGTGTGTGTCTCAGTTTATATACACATATTCTGCATGTATATATATGTATAACTGTATGTACATATGAATGTACCTATGTGTACACACACATAAAGACACTCCTTTGAGAGCCTCAACTCTTTACGAATTAGAATTAAAATTACAGAAGGAGAAGTACCAAAAAAATTTATATTTTTGAGAAGCACCAATCTTGTTCTTACAGGGCTAACTCTAAGAATCTTGAATGCAGGGACAACAAGGACTGTCACAGCTAAGAATGTTAAAGTATCAAGTCCTAAATCATTGATAACATCAACAGCACTGGCAACATCTAGAGCTGCATGCATCTGCAGTCTTCCCATACGATGCAGTTTGTTGTTGGAGAGAGAGTATCCTCTGCAACTAGACAGTGGGGAAGTCAACATAAGCATATACTGAAAACTATTTCTTGAGACAAAGGATTGATGATTCATTCCATATTTTATGGCATTTGACTGCATCCGCATATGCTGCTTTTGGGAGTACAAGAAGCGATAAGAAAGCCAACAAATGTGTGAAAAATCATGAGAGTATGCCCTAATTGGGTAAGTTTGTTTGATGATGCCATATTCCTGCAACATCATGAATGAAGGAAAGGGGTCAGTGTTCCAAGCATTACTTCACTGCCGAGAAAAAGAGAATAACAGATTAAATAGGTAAAGAAAGAATGGCTTTTTGGAAAAGAGAAAAGAGAAAAAAAAAAAAAAAAAAAGAGAAGGAAAAAAGAAGAATGGATTTTTTTGTATATTGAGACATCATTTCATTGAACATAAAAAAAAAAGAAATTATTACCTTTGAGGTTTCTTGATAGAAATTGAAACAATATTATTCATCAATTTTTTTTATTTAAATCTTCTGAATTCTTTTTGTTTAACCTTACACTTTACTACACGTACCCTGTTGGTCCTTTACGTGTTAATATTTACTTAAATAATATTTAATTTTATCTTATTTCCTCTCCTATTCTCCTATATTTCTTACAAAGTCTAGCAACTGCATCTTGTCAGTATTATGGGCTCTTAACTCATATTTTTGTCTTATGCTAAGTAGATTATTACATCGGACATTCTTTTCTAGAAGCTATGCCAATATACAATGTATTCTTTTAACATTCTAAAATTAGATAATTTTATAAAAATAGCAGTTAGATACTGCATTGTAATATGACTAGCTTTTACAAATGATATAACAGCCTCAAAGAAGGAAAACTCATTTCAAGTTAAAATGTTATTCAGCTTCAAGTCCTGAAAATGTTCCAACTTTGCAGCGGTACATCATGATCATGCATGTATATGTACAAACATGTATGAACACCTTTATGTATGTAACTAAGCATAGTCATGAAGTTCAAACATCATCAAAAATAAAGTTCAACTTCAAATCAGGTAAAATGAAATGGAACACACCTGTACCTTCTTTTTTTTTTTCACTCATTATCCTTTTTCTTTTTCCTCTTTTCTGTTGTGTATGTGTCTGTATTCCTAAATAAGAAGTTCATTCCATTTTCATTAAGGCTAAATGAAATAACGAAGTTCAAAAACTTGTCCTTCTAGTTCATGGATATTGAAGCAAAACCATTGCAAAAGATTATCGAATACAACAACAACCTTTGAAATAAATTTTCTTGATAGGAAAACAAAAGCAGAAACCTAAGCAAAAAAAAAAAAAAAAATCAATTGAAAAACAGAGATTACCTTAGGAATGTGGCACAAAGAAATCGATTCCAACATAGCGATGATAGTCAGTGATAGAAGCACCCTAAATTGCAGAAGCTAAAACGCATTTGCTGTTTCACTGATAAACCTTAAAGACACAAGCGCCAGTTTGAGCTCTGGATATTCTTTTAGAATTCAGTTATCGCGCGCGTATCTACTAAGGCCAAAGGTGAGGAAGCCGAGCGACCACGTTGGAGGCCCCATAAGATTGGAGTATATATACTATTACATGATTGAAAGCGAGAGGAGAAGAGAGAGAGATAGAGAACTGCATGTGGAGGAAATTGAAAGGATTTGGCCAGAAATGACTTCTGCACATCAGCTAGCGCTTCAGCCATGAGAAATAGGATGATTTCTTAAGCCGGACAGTACATCTGGTTGACACGTGGCTGTTGCAGATAACGACCAAGTGATTATCTGAATAGGAAATTACATTGTTATAACAAAAACGGAAATAATTTATATAGATAATAAGAGTAAATATAAAAAAATTGAACTAAATTTGTTTTTTAATTTAAACTTGATGCGGATCAAATATTTTAATTAATTTTAAATTATATTTTAATTCAAATAACGTTAAAATTTTAAAATATATTTTTAAAAAATAATTCAACTATATTATATATTTTATTTAAAATTATTTATTCAATTTAGGAATTTTTTAATGAATTTTTTAAGATTTTAATAATAAAAATTAAAAACAAAAATACATCTATATTCATTATTAAAAAAATAAATTTATATATATAGTAATGTAAATATTTTTATATATTTATGAAAATTCAAATCAAAATTCGTTTTATAAGTTTTTCATTAATTTTTCAATTTTTTAATAAAATTTAAATTAAACTAAATTAAATAATATATATATAATTCCTCCAATTCATATTTTAGTGTATAAATAAAAAAGCATAATTTAAAATTTTTTTATTTATCTTAATACTAATAATAAAAATAATATCAATTTTAAGAAATAGTGTACCTATATAAACATTTAATTTTTGTAAAATACAACCTTCAAATCAATTTTGTTTTTAAATAATTTGAAATCAAATCTAATAGGAGCATTTCCGCAGCCAGTAACAACCTTCCTTTTCCTTAATTTGACATCAATAAATTTAGGACACATGGCGGAGTTCTCTTTTAAATTTCTCAAAATTGATTTTTTTAATCAAATAAATAGCAAATAATGAATAATAAAATCAGTAAATAAATGATAAATACTCAATAATAAAATCATAATACATATTAGGTATATAACTTCATATAAATAAGAGGAATATGATTTCATTATGCTTAAATAAATATAAAACAGTACTAATAAAATCAGAATGCGCCACCCAATGTGATGCAACACAATTAATATCTTAATTTATCTAACATAAATAACTTCTTTATCCTTTTCCTTGTTTAAATAATAAATGAAGAAATTCTCCTGCTAATAAAACATATCACAGAATCTATACAAATAGTGAAGCCAAGCCAATCTATTGCTGGTAATCTATTTCAATCCTAAGAAGCTGAGAATTCGAAACCAGCTGCAGGAAAATAGGAGAAAGGTGCATCCATGGTGGAGATACAACACTTTCATCATGGAATCAAACAGCATTAATACATTTATTGTGTGAAAAGCATGAATACCTGAATTCCAAAAGATCTTTAGATTCGATACAAGGGGATTGGAAAACAAAAGAAGAACAAACGGAAAAATGTTTTTATTAGTCTACCATCATAGAATTACCATGTCTTCTGGAGAATCAGTGACCTTGAAACAAAATAATGGCTACAATAGACATCACTGGGAAGAATTTGCAGGAACAAACTTGAGTGAGATGCTGTTGACGCAATGGCGTTCATCTGTGGGTGTCCGGAAACCCTCACGTTTAAACACATGACCCAAATGCCCACCGCACGCTGCACATGTAATTTCAATTCTCATCCCATCTGGGTCCGGCTGATAACATATGAAAATCTTAGTTAGTTCACAGAAGATGGATATGTACAAGAAAGTTATATACATTTCGGGAGAAGAACTGCAGTAAATTGGAAGGAAGCTCACATTGCGATTTATGGCTCCAGGCAGTCCTTCGTAGAAAGCTGGCCAGCCACAGCCTGAGTTAAATTTGGTAGTGGATCTGTAGAGAGGAGTCCCACATCCTGCACAGTAATAGACACCCTCTTCGAAGAACTTGTCATATTCCCCAGTACCTGGATACCTGTATAGGAACCAAACGAGGCCAAGATCTATCTATTTAAGCACTAAAGAAGACAATTCAGTTTCTTGCTGGGATGTCTAGTGAGAACCATCAAAGGAAATCATGCATCTCATTTCTCTTAGGAAAATACTAAAGCATACTATGTTTACTATTGCATAAGTTGCAATGAATACCTCTAACCCACCATTTGGGTTCTGTGCTCAGCAAAAGATGAATGATTTTTGATATCTCACAATGGCTAATTCAACTTCATTCATATTACATAATTATCATTCCTCCGCCAAATTATAATTAAAGAAGGTCTCATAACTAGACTTCGAAAACTAGCAAAGAAGAAAGGACCATGATTCAAGGACAATATATTTCTTCAAGAACATCTATTTTCTGGAGCAATTGTGCTGTCAATCCACTCTATAAAAATAAAAATTAAAAAAAAAAAGTGAGAACCAAAACTTTCAGTGCATTTCTCTTTATGTCATAAAACTTTCAGATTAATGGCCCTGCTTGCTCCTTTCTGTTTAGATAAGCCAGTTTTTCTAAAAGACAACCTTAGGTTGTATTGGAATAAGAGTCTCTAGTTAAGCTCCTTATGCAACAACATCTGAAGCTTGCAAAGTCAGACAGCCACTGCCCACTCGAAAGTGTGTTTTTCCAGCCCCTTAATTTATCTGACAATCAAAGGGCCTGATATTATTTTTGTTGTCAGACTCCTAAATCTATCAAATGCTAGCTTGCTCAGATATCTCAAAGTGACCCATGAGTAGGGTATCCTACTGTCTTCTTCAAGCTCAGTTAAGTTGACAGCAAATGTGATCCTCGTAGCGCAAGTTGCTGCTCGATTACACGTTGAACCAACTGTTTATGGCACCACATTACAGCTATTTCTAAGATCATGGAAAACTGAGAAAAAAGCGCTGTTTCTCTCTTCGGTGAAAATTAGTCACCTGCTAAATTTTTACATTTTAAATCAAAACATAAAAACATTCAATTCCTCCCAGATTCCAGAACCAATTTCTGAATGCGATGTCTTCTTAACCCGAATTTTTAAGCTATCATTTGGAAATCTATCACATGCATACTTCTTTGAAAACAGAACAACAACAGTAAAGTGAAAACTCATAATAGTGACACAGAAAGAAACTAAACAACCCAGAATCTTAATCAGACCATGGAAAATTTTCTTACTCAGTCCCTTTCTGCCTCAAAATCCTAAACTGCTCAGGAGACAGAATAGCACGCCACTCCTCCTCCGATTTCTGGACCGACCCACCAGCAGCCATGGCCACAACACCGCTGCCTCGAAAGCTACGCTTGCTCCGGTGAAGAGACCAGCCAGACCCAGACACAGAAATGGAGTCAATGATCGGTTTAGGTGAAGAAAACGCCAAGTGGCTGCTGCAAATAGAGTTAGACACAGAATTCGGCGCAGAGAGGAGGGTAGAAACGAATCTAGAGAGTTTGGGTTGGCTCGTGGTTTTGCTGTTGGTGAAGAGTATGATTTTAGAGGAAGAAAGAGGCGTAGTTTTGAGAACGTGGAAGCCCATTTGAGAGGGAGAGATAGTGGGATAGAGAATCTCAAAATTGGTATCTTCCGGTTAGAAGATCACTTGTTAGGTGCCACTGGATGTAAGCCTCACCTTCTGGAGTTTACCGGTCAATTTCCTTTTCCTCTAGTTACTAGTCTCAACTCTCAACGGATCCATCACCTTCCATTTTCATTTTTTCTCCAACAAATACAAAACTTCCAGCATATTCATTAATTTATGGGAAGAGGTTACAAAATGAAAAATTTGAACTATTGTCAAATAAAGTATAATATTTAGAAAGAAACAAATCGATTTGCAAACAGCTTAAAAATTAAATTAAAAATATTTTATGTTTAAATATAATTTAAACAAAGTTTATATTTCATCTCAAATATAAATTTAATTTTTATAAATTGTCAAAATTTTAATACTGTAAATTAAAAAATATACTTACACAATTTAAAAAATTAGATTTTTTTAATATAACAACTTGAATTATATTAATCTAAATTAATATATAAAAATTTGATTTATTATTTTTTAATTTTTTAAAATTTATGTGATTATATAAAATAAATATTAAAATATTATATAATTTTTAGCTTTTTCTCATTTATTTAATAACATGTGGAGAATTTTTTTTATTTTCAATGATGTAGATGCCTATTATAGTAAGTAGCTTAAACCTGAGCAATATACAGCTTCATTTTAGAAAAAATTATATTTTATTGTTACAAAAATAATTTATTTTAATATAAATATAATATAAAATTATTAATTAATTAAATATTTAATTACAAAATAAAAAAATATAGAATTAATTTTAAAAAATTCATATTCAAACAAAAATGAGAAATGAATTTGCATACAATGACGCTGAAATGCACAAGAATTTGCTAACTTTAAATGAAAAGTTTCGTCTCATTATTATCACTTGATACTTTAATTTTGGATTTCAAGATATTTCATATAAACACAACTTGGAAAAGCTAAGAATAAAAGAATTTTTTTTTACATTAAAATTTAAAAGATAATATAATTATAAATTTATAAATAAAATAAAAATAAAAATTTTATAAATTTTTTATGTTTACTCCGAATGACAAATCAAACCTCGTTTTTTAATCTCAGTCGAGATAAACTCTGTTGTTTGTACATCGAGCGAAACAAATTTTAACTTAACGTTTCAATAACGTCATTAAGATTTGATGAGGGTAACAACGAGTTTTCAAAACTTATACCTTACATAACAAAACAACACCTTACAAAATCTTGTTTTGAGTATTCAAGTAACACTTACGCTCACACTCACTTGACAGTATCAGAAGAAGATGAAGCCTTTGACTTAAACTTTTTGATTTTCGACAAACTCTACATCTAATCCCTTACTTACACTTTTATATTTGAAGATTGAAGCTTTTCAAGTATTTTTTTGCAAAAAAAATGTTATTTGTTTATGCTTAATGATGCACAAATTAGGGTTTTTATTTTTAAAAAGCTTTGTGGTCCCCCAAATACAATGTATGTGTCAGGTTGATATTGCATGTTTATCTTTTACCTTCACTTTTGTAGTAAATTATCAAGGGTAGGCTCAATATGTTCGACATGATTCGTTGACTAATTTGGCGAGATGCTAAGGAATTAACTAATTTATAGTAGTATAGTGTTTGGGACCCTAATTCAATTAGAGATTTAACTAATTTATATTTGTTTTACATTTGATATATTGATTTTGGTTGTAATTTGATAGTTTCAATTGTTTGTATTTGCTGTGCTAGGATTTGTAAATGTGTTAGTATCTTAGGCGATAAAGAGAAATTGTCACTTATATTCAATTATAATGAATTGTTTAATATGATATATTTAAACACCAATTGAGTTTCTTTGTCTTTTATCTAGGAGTTCACATGAATTCGTATTACTTTACATGCCACTTGCATCATAATGGACACTTAATTGACCCACCTGTTAAGAAATATTGCTCAGAAGAGGTTACTACATTTGATGATGCTGATAGTGATAATTTTTTCTTGATAGAAATTGTTAGTATGTTAAGAGAGACTGAAGTTTAGCATGGTTGTGCTAAGTTATTTTATGTATATCCTAGTAAGGCTATGGAAGATGGCTTAATTGAAATAAACACTGAGAAGTATTTAATTGACATGTTAAAAGTAATGTTTAGTTAGAGTAGAAAGATACATATTTATGTTAAAAAACCATTAAGGACTCAAAGTAGTGCCAATGAGAGTGATGTTATGAATCAACCAGGTAATATTGCCAGTAATGTTGATGTAAATAAGAAGGTTATTCATGTTGATAGTAATATTGATGCTGATATAAATAAGGATGGTGTCAGTGGTACAATTAGTTTTGGTAGTGATGAAAAAGACCCAATGAGGTTGAGGATATTGGTGATTTTAAAGATAGTGACTATAATGTAGATAAAGATAAAATGTCATGCATAGAGCTAATCCTGATGTGCCTATGCATGACATATGTTATGGTGCTGGTACAGCTGGTATGTCAAGGTTTGATGACTTTAAAATATACTATTCAGATGAACTTCACACTTCACCAAACAATGATGAGAGTGTAAAACCCAAAATAGAATGGAGTTTAATTTTGTTGATAATCTTGTATTCAAAGTTGAGTTAGTGTTTGTCACAATAAATAATGCTAGAGATGCAATGATAAAGTATGTTATTAATGGTGGCTACAATGTAAAATTTATAAAAAATGAGATCAATAGACTCAGGGTTGTTTATAAAGAAATGTGTAAATGGACCATTTTTATCTTGCAGATAGGAAAAAAGTCAATCTTTTGCAGTGAAAACATATGTTCCTACTCATACATGTAATAGATCATTCAAAAATAAATATGTAACTTTAAAACTCTTAATTAAAATTACATAAACTTGGTTAGAAGAGATCTTAAAATTAATATAAAATTACATAAACTTGGTTAGAAGAGATCCTGAAATTAATATTTTTACACTAATAGAGACTATGAAGGTAGATTTAGTATGTGTGGTGTCTAAGAATGTTTATGTAAGGGGAAAGAGGATGTCATTATTTGAGATCTATGGATCTGAAGGTAAATAGTATGGAAGATTGAGAGATTATTATGAGGAGGTTAGGCAGCAAAATCTTAGTAGCTTTCTCATATTGAGTTTAGATAGAGTCACATCAAATGAAAATTTCATATTTCAAAGAATTTATGTTTATTTAGATGCTTGCAAGAAAAGTTTTTTGGAAGATTGTAGGCCAAAAATTAGTTTATATGCTTGTTACTTGAAAGAGAGGGGATAAGGGCAACTGATGACAATTATTAGCATTGATCCTAATAACAACACATACCTCATTACATATGGTATTGTAGATTATGAGATGAAAGAGTGTTGAACTTGGTTTTTGCAACTTCTTTTAATTGATATTGGTTTCATGAAGGACCATGTTGGACATTCATGTCTAACAATATAAGGTATGATACTGTTTTGTTTAATTTTTTTTTTACTTTTACTTTTTTATATATCATTAGTTAATGTTGGGTATTTATTTATTTATTTATGGATTAATACCAACATTCGAGGAGTTGGTTCCAAATGACCACATTAAATTTTATGTAAAACACTTGCATGGTAATTTTTAGAAACTTTTTAAAGGAAAACTATTGAAAAATTTGTGGTATAGTGCAGCTAAGGCAACTACTAGTGTAGAATTTAAAACTTGTATGGATAGGTTAAAGGCCATAGATGTTAGAGCTTATGAATGGTTGTTTAGGTCACATCTAAAGCATTGGTCAATGCATGCTTTCTCAGGCAGATCTAAATGTAATATGCTTTTGAATAATCTATATGAGACTTTCAATGCTTCAATACTTACAGCTAGAGATAAACCTATTTTACAACTCTTAGAGGAAATCAGAACTTGTTTGATGAAAAAAAAGATATGTAAATACAGATAAGATGTTAAAGTATAAGGGACTTTCATGTCCTAAGATTCAACATTGTTTGAAAAACATAAAGTTGAAATGTAATACGTGGATGCCAATCTAGTCTAAGGATATAAAGTATCAAGTTAGTTCAGGAAAGAACAGTATGTTGTTGATTTAGTAAGCCACAAATATAGTTATAACAGATGAAAACTCATTGAAATCCCCTGTGTGCATGTGATTTCTGCTATATATTACCATAAAGAAAACCTAAAACACTATATTGATTCATTTTATCATAGGAAAAATATATATTAAATATTATTCTTATTTGATAAATCCATGCAATGGCTCAAACTTGTGGCCTTAAACTGGATTAGATCCTTTTCCAACCACCTGTGGTTAGAAGACTCTAAGGAAGACTAAAAAAGCAATAAAGGAAGGATGTGCTGTAAAAATGTCTAGCAAAAATTTGGTATGTGCAGTAAAAAGATACAGAAAAACTTATTAAACTTTTCAATGTTAATTTTGGTTTGATTTAGTTAAATGAATTTAATAAGATTTTTGTATGCATATATAACATAAAAGAAAGCTCACAAAAGAAATGAAGAAACTTTTATGGGGTTTAAGGTTTCTAATACCATAAGAATGACGCAAAGTAGTTCATCAATTTCATCATCTGCTTGTTCTGTCGAATCTGGCCCATCATCAAGCATTGTAAGTGTTTTTTAGAACTCAACTTAAGTGTAAGTATAAGAAGTTACATACTTACCTTACTAACTTTTCTTTAATACTATATATAATATTACAGGGTGCAATACCATCAAATACATTAGTAAGATTTACTGTATCTTAGTATGATAATTCAACTACAGTATCAGGTAAATATTTGAGATTTTTTTAATTAAGTAATTTTATAAAATAATAATTCTGATTAATTTCACTAACAATGGTATAAACAACCCTAATAATCTATCCAATAACAACCACATTCTAATTGCACAATCAGATAAGAATTTGTAATTCATGCTGTCATTTTAACTTTTTAATTTTATAATTAAAAATTTGTAGTTTATTATTCATTAACAGGGGCTGAAATACACTCAGCAACCTAGCTAATAGTAACCTCAATCATCCAGCCTTAAGTACCACAAATAACCTCATTTACTCAACCAACTACTCCCCTCTTCACTAACCACCAACATTTAGACTGCTAACCTAACCATCCAAATAGTAGTATAAACCTCAATGAGTAAACCTCTAGTATCATCAATGACAAAAAAAGCATCTATACTAAATAAGTCAACTTTAAATTCAAATAATCTAGGTCCAACATTCAGGACAACCTCAACAAACACTAGAGTCCTTTTTGTCAGACCTCAAGGTTTCAAAATCAAAATTATGGTAGCTAAAAGGGTTAGACCCAGTAAATGAAAGCCATCAATATTTGCAATGTAATGAACTTTTGTTACGTTTTATTATTTGGTAGCTTACAATGTAATGAACTTATGTTATGTGTTATGAAACAATATAGTAACTTGATAAGGTATCTTAATAATTTGTAATGAATTGAAGTGGATGAAATGAATATTAAAGTTATTTGGTAACTTAAAATGAATTGAAGTGGATGAAATGAAATTTGAAATTATTTGGTAATTTGTGATGTAAGAACATGTGTTATGGAATAACTAATTTAGTATGAATGAATAAAGTTTTTCTAGATTTTAATTATCAATTTGGATGTAAAATAGATGGATGAAGGATTTCATTGGGGATGTAAAATTGGTAATTATATAAATGAATTAGTCATGGATGTTACGTTTGGCATTTATGTTGATGCATTGGTCATGATCATTTGGGATGTAACTTTTGGTCATAAATGTTGAATTAGTTATGATCATTTGTGATATAACTATTAATCATAGATGTTGAAATATTAGTTATCACCATTTTGGATGTGTCTAATTGTATTGATCATGACCATTTTTATTTTAAGTTGTTATACGTAAAATAGTCATTTCAATAAAAAACAAACTTATTATACAAACTTAATAGACATTAGAACAATAACCATATATATATCAAACTTAGTATACATTTAAAATGGTCATTACCTTAAAATGGTCATTACCTTACACATATTAAACCATCAAAGTACATCAAATTTAGTTAATATAAAACTAACAAAAATATAAATTACATTAATAAGATTAATACCAATCAAGCTCACAAAGTCATTATATTACGTAAAGTTAGTGTACATTACACAAAGCCAAAATAGTTCTTCTTCTTGTACATAAAACTAAAATGCTACATAAGTAGATGACAAGGAAAAACAGTGTAGCTCATGTTCTTATACCAGTTTTCTTTCTTACTCCTTCCAATGTAACATATAATCAATATATTTTAAGCAATAATCCAAGATAGCACAACAATCTTTTTATAAAATGCAACTTTGTTCTATAGTCTCTGCACCTGACCTAGTAATTTTGGCAACACCTGCATTACACAACTACAAACTGGAGCATTATACCATCGAAAGTATCCACAAAACCATGCTTCTATAACATCAAAAAGATCAATAAGTTATGAAACTTAAATGGGCAACAACCTTGATATGCATGGAGTATCTAGCAAACATTATTATGAAAGCAAAACCCTTGGTCTCTTATTTGGCAATAATTTGCATGGACTTGTTTTCCTATTGTTACTAGTTATAATATGAAATTAACAAAGCAAAGGCATCTTATTGGGTTGCATGTAAATAATGAAGATGCTTTTTTTGCAAATTCACTAACATCAAATCTAATACTTACATTTTTTGCAAATTCACTAATATCAAATCCAATGCTTACTCTTTTTGCAAATTCATTAACTAATCAAAGTTTACTATTATAACTAAATTTAATAAACATCAACACTAACAAATAATTACAATAAAAGTTAGAAACTCTACCTCTAAAGAAACAAATTAATTGAAGTTCACTAGCATTACTAATATTAACAAACATCAACACTAATAAATAATTACAATAAAATTAAAAATACTACCCCATTTCGATCACATCCTCAAAATTGTCTCTTTGGGTTCTTCAATGTCCATGAAGTGCATAATTTCATCCTATAGTTACATGAGCATAAGAGAATATCATATTACAAAGTATCATTTTCTTTCATCGATTGATGAATAATGCTGTAAATTGGAGACGTTTTTGGCTAAAATTAACCTTTGATTTTTCCTTTAAATCAGCATTAAAACCTCAATTAGTCAACTAATTTTGAAAATCTTTCAAACTTAACCTAAGATTTCAGTTACCCTTTTTTGAAACCCAAACTTGCTTTGTGACAATAAAGTTTTTATTACAAGAGGGAAATCAAATCACAAATCCAATTTTACCCGATCATTAATGAAAATTTAGAGCTTGAAATGTCACATTTTGAATATTAAGTTTTGATTTGTCACTCGAAATATACATTAGAAATTTATGAAATATTTACCCTAAAATATAAAATATATATAATAAATAAAATTCAAAGGTTTAAAGATATATATATATATATATATATATGAATATATTAGTTAATATTTTAAAATTAAACTTATTTGTTAAATTTGAAATTTAAACTTTAAATCATTATCAATTTAAAATTCTACAACTTAATGTTAAGCTTATCAATTCAAATTCATTTTTCACATAAATATATTTAAATATAAATTTTAAAATTACAAAATAAATTATAATATATAAATAAAAATTAATATTCACATCAATGGCAAGTAAAAATTGAAGCTATCACTTTAAGAAATTATTAAATGTTTTGCTATATATCATTCATGAAAATATATAACCAAATTTGTATTTATCTTTATATAATAAATTTTTAGTTTTTAATTAAATATAACTTGATGATTACATGTTATATATTTGTTCTTATAATTAGTTCCAATAAATATGAGTACTGATTGATTGAATTATATGAATAATTAAGTATGTCTATATTTAATTAAACGTATATACCATATAGCAATGTAAAAATCAAAATTGCAATCATATATAAATGATCAAATAATAATAAAAAATTTAACTCATATATATATATATTAATAGTAAATAGAATATTTTTAAATAACCAAATTATTTATTATTTTATTTTAAGTAAAAATTATGTAAAAATACAATATTTGTTTTTTATTATCAAATGTTCAAAATGTTACCAATCAAACATCATATTCTAATTTGGATTAAATTAAATCATATCAAAAAATTAATAAAATAAATTTTGATTTAAATTTTTTATAAATACAAAAAATTCAAATTACTATTATAAAAAAAATTTAAAATTTATTAAGCATGAAATTTTTGTTAAAATTACTATTAGAAATTTGAAAATTTTATTAAAAATATTTTATGAATTAAAAATTTTTTAAATTTAAAAAAGCTGTAAATGGAATATAAATTTTATTAAAATTATATTGAGATATTTAATAATAAAATATTATTAATTATTATAATTACTTAAATTAAAATTTAATTTAAATTAAATTAATAAATCAATTTATTTGGCAACTAAGATGGCCATCAAGTTTTATACAACCGTTATGGTTTTAATTTTTATATTACATTTTCTCCTACACCTTGATTAATCACCTGATTGATTGCTATATTTGGCTTTTGTTTATTTCTAGCCAAGTTTTATTTTCAACTTCTGCTTGATAAAGGAATTAATAAGCTGTAGTAGATTTTATTTTATTATCTTAATATCTGGAAGTCATTTATTTTTCATAATTATAATATTTTTTATATTGTATTATAATTCCTTCAAATATTTATGATCTAATTACAGAAATTAAAAAAACCATTTATTCACTTCTTGGTTCATTTTTTATTATCTTAGCCAAAATTATCTCAAAAATAGGAGGGACACATTTGGTGGCATAAACGGAATACTTCGAGGGCATTCCTGACCTGAAAAGAAAAAGATGGAGGGGACACACGTTTTCCTGTCTTCTTCTGAACGTTCTCGCACGCTTGTATTCTTGACTATCTTGCTTCGCTTGCCTGTCTCCGGCACATTCTTTCTCTCTCTCTCCCCTCCGCGAGTTCGTCACTTCAACTTCGATCCCGTATTGGTATTCATCTATAATCTCTTGAAATTGACTTTGCTTGTCTATTCTTGTGATGATCTTGTTTCCATGTGGTTCCGGAAAACCGAGAGAATGAGAAAAATTACTGTTCTGGTATCTCTTTTTTTTTTTCCCCTCCTTTCTTGTGGGTTGACTTCTGGCGTTATTTGTTGGAAATTTTACAATTTTTTTCGATTAAATTTAGCATTACGGATTTCTTTTTGTTTGAATGTTACAGGGAAAGAAAGTTTTAATTTCAATTGTACTCTTTCTCTTTTTTCTTTGTAAAGACAGTTATCAGTAATGTAGTAAGATTTCAATTCCTATCTATATATATATGTACTTCTATTATTGCATTCGATTGGATTTCATTATGCTATGTATAGATGAAAGAGGGTCTAGTGACATTGTTGTTTAAGTGGTCTTAAACTATGCTGTTCTTTTGTTTATTTCTATTTTATAAATATAAAAGATCTGGTCTACACTTTTCAGCTTCAATTCTAATTCTGTTCATGGACCATAGTGAAAGTGAATTTGGTTAAGACTGCTTGCATTAATAGCATCTTATTTTTGAATATTGTATGGATTTCTTGTTCATTGTATTGAGATTAAGGATGAAAGTTTATTATGATGGTGTTGTCTAGCTTTTCTAATTACAATTGTGCTTTTTTCGTTGCAGTGACTAGCTGATAAAGTGGAAGGTGTCAGTGCCTCAAGAAAGGTATGCCCATTTCTCATAAGAAATTGAATCTGGATACCAGATGCATGGAGTTAACATGTCGCATGTCTGTTTTGTGGCTATATTTTCTTAGGCTGGAATTTGTTGTCTCACCAGTGTTATGGCTACTAATTCTACCCTTTGGTTTCTACTTTCTACCCCTTTTTCATTTTTCATTCTCTTTGTGGTAAAGTAAAATTTATCGAGAAAGACGACACCCTTTTGAACAGCTGAGATAGGTTTCACATTGATAATTACTAGCTTTCAACCAATTAATATTTCAAGCAATTAAATAATATGATAAATTTAATGTGTTGATTAATCCTGTCTTTAACACATGCATGTAAATTTGTAGTAAATTGGATTAAGCTCATGCTATTTAACAATAGTTATTAAGTTCAGAGAAGTAAAACACTAGAAAAACATGCTATCTTCTGGGTTAATTAAATCTGGTATAACAATATCAAGCTCTCACCATTCATTAAATTATATTTTAGAAATCAAAATGGCATTGATCTCATGCTATGAAGTTGCAGATAATAACTTTAGAGGAAAAATAGACATTCAGTGTACTGGGGTGACTGTCTGTAGGCAGTCCCTGTCGAGACCGCAAATGTGAATACTAGCTTGAATTTAGAACTGTTACTATCCAGGATGTATAATGGATCGAGGATAAGAGAGAATGGGAGATGCGATTAGAGGATTGGTGAGAATCTGTTTTGAGATGGAGATGATTTCTGACTAATACAAAAAGGACCTTAACTTGCTAACTATTTGAGTGAAAGTGTGGTGAAATTCAAGGAATTAGACTTGCCATTTTATTCTTTGTGCATAAAAACATTACCCAACTACTGGAAGTTGGCCAAATTAATGCATGAATAATGTTCTTTCAAACAGTGAACACATGTTGCTTTCTGTTTTAATTGATAGCCCAGGTTAGTCATCTCTTAGGATTGGGTATTGTTATTGTGCCTCTATGACATATGCACACACAGATGAAAGAGAACCAATTTTAAGAATATACCTTTGTGAATGACTTTAGTAGATAATTCATGAACATAAGCACTTCTTCTTGTCTTTTTCCGTTTTCGAGGATCATTGTCAGTGTGGAGTACAATTAGGATATTTGGCATCTTAAAGGGGAAAACTCTTTATTTTGTGGGAATTTTCATTTTAATTTTATTTTCTAATTAGCAAACATGTTGTTGCCTTCCAAGTTATCTTTTGTCTTCCGTAAATTGTTTGCACTGGAACTTTTGATTTCTTGTCAAGCACTTTTGTGCTGACCCATCATTTTCAGATTTACTGCTAACCAAAGGGCAGAGACTTATCCAATATTGAGAAAATGTCAATGTTCTTGGAGCACAGTGCTTCATTCTGCATACATTAAGGGGTGGCTTGTGATGGCCACTGGTAGGTCTGACATGTACGGATGTGTAGCGTGTTGTCCCAGGAATCAAAAAATATTGAGAGAATTTGAGTGGTATTGGGGCAAAGTGCTCGATTCTCCATATATGCAGGGTCTACTTTTTTTCAGTATGGTGCCTCTGGAGAATATTCCCAAAAGTTGACTTGTATATGTAAAAACTAGTACTTCTTTGAAAGATGTTGCCTTCAGACTTATGTGGAGAGAAGCCTAATGAAGTAATTTGTTATAGTGGAATAATATATTATTTCTACCATAAAATATTAAAGGTGTATTTGGAAGCTACTTGCTACATCTTAAAAGTCCTACGATAAGTCACTTGTTGTTGATGTGTAGTCTGTTGCTGATCTGGATTAAGTGTAGATTCAATTTCAAGTCATGAAGGGTCAGCCTTTGCACAAAGCCATGTCTAGTTTGACCTAGTTTGACTGTTTTATGCCCCTCTTATGTTCATTGGGCTGTTTTATTTGCATCCTTGTAAAGTTCTTTAGGTTCTTATGTTATTCCAGGTAAACAAGCATGCTTAGTCTTGAAACTTACATGAAGCATCTGTTGATTTCGGGTAGGAATGGCTTCTATCCATGATCATATAGTCTCTTTGATTTTTGGTTGGTAATTTATGAATGCAGAAGCTGTTGAAGTAGTTCCCCATTTCTCATCTTTCAAGGTCAAAGATTATCTTTGATACTGATGGGACTCTATTTACTAGAATCTAGATATGGAGTCTCTGTTAATTCTTATTTAGTAAAATCTAGACGTGCAGTCTCTGTTATTAAATGACATAATCTTTCATCTTTTTCATTTGTCTGGATTTCATCTTATGTAGTTATGGGAACTGATAATGGGTAGTGGTTATTTCACAAGTTTGCCGTAGTGTTTTGTTCTAGGAGTGGAGAATGAGTTTTGATGATATGAATATTGTCATTCCATTCGACATAACATTTTGCTGGGGTGTGTTATGAGTATTTTGGTTAGCCATGATGATGTCAATGTGACAATTCTCTCAATAGAGTAGTATATTATGCTTGAGGACAACATTAGTCAAGTATTTGGGGGATTTGGTTCCTTTAGCAATGGAGGGAAATGTATGTTACATGTAAACTTACAAATGCGATGTGAAACATTTGTTAGACAGATATCTTTGACCAATGGTTAAAAGATTAGTTCTTGGTGGCTTTTTCCCTTTCTCCATGTAGAATTAAGGTTTATCTTTAGTGTATATAATTCTTTTACAAACAACTCAGTACTGTGCTATTTAAAGTAAATCTTATATAAGCAATTCATTATTGCATAATTAAATTTCTAGAAAGACAGGTGTTAATGCTTGTTGACTTGATTAATTCGCTGACTGACACTGTATGCATACACTTATTGGATTGCATACGTATGTATGTATAAGAAAAAAGAGAAATAAATTATGAAGGAACAAATAATGCATCAGGAAAATTAATTTGTTCACTAAGGAAGTTGTAGCGGAAAAAAAGAAATATGATTGACAAAGAAGATGGGAATAATTAAAATTAAAATGTTGTTAATTGTTACTTGTTAAATATTTGGTTTTGCTACTTTGACGTATGCTAATTTCATTGAAAAATTGGAATCAACCATGACAAATAAAACCAAATTGATTTTTGATTACATTGACACATTATCAAGATTTCTTGATATTATAAACTTTTATCCTGCAGGTTGTTTCATGTTGTTTTTCTGGTGCAATTCAATCAGAATTTTTTTTTTATTTCATATATAAAAAAGATATAATAAAGCAACTAATAACATGCATTATTAATCATGTAACACATATATACGTTATCTAAACCATATTGCAGCATCATTGGCAAAATAAAGTTTCAAAAATAAACAAACTTGTAATTGTGTATTCCATTTCCTTCTCTGGACATGGAGTTTGTAGTTGAGGAGAGAGTGTTGTCACACTGGTTGATGTTCTGATGGCAGCAGCCTTGAAAGAGTGTTCAAGTTCCGGCAGTAAAATTGGGGGATTTAGGGTTGACATGTAGAAGGGAGTAGGCTCATTAGGGGTAGACAATATAGGAAGGAGAACATCTAATGTTTTCATGGTTCTATTAGCTTTAGACTTCTTCCAAAGAGGATACTTTGTTTACAAACATGACATGGTTACTGCATCATTTTAGTTAACCATTATGAATATGAATTCTGATCTGTAGATAGCCATAATTAAAAATTGAATTGTGAGGGACTTTATGGTGAAAAAACCTTATTGACTTTGGGGCCCCTGTATATTGGTCTTATTATTCACTATAGTTTATAATCTTATTTTATATGGGCTTAGATAGTATGCAGTTGAGGCTGATAAGTTGAGTTCTAGCTGGCTTGAATAGGTGCCACGTGAATTGTGTAAATAAGGACGCCTATTACTGCAGTTAGCTTTAACCCAGAATTGTAAAGGTCAGCAGAATTGTGCCTGGTTGCTTATTTGTTGATGACCATTGCCATTTGTCCCTTCCTTGAACTAGTCTGTGGATTTAGGCTTTCTTGTATTATGTATTAGAATTATGCAATTATGTGAATTGGCACTTCCTTTTTATTTTTTAGTGTTACAAAATGTTATTAGATAGTGTTGAATTTCATGCATGCTCATACGAATTGATTAACATAGGCCTTTGACACAATCCTGAACCAGGTGAAAGGAGTGTTGCTTGTGGTCAAAACTTGATCGCTCGTCTATATCTTACTTGATGAATGTGTTTCTAAACCTTTGCAAATATCACTAGACATCAAATTCGATTAGGTAAAACTAATTCATGAAGCAGCTTTGAGTAGGATATATGAATAGTTTTGTTTATTTCACAGAGTAACAGCTGTATATTAACGATCTGCTGACTGAGCTGGGTTAGGGCTCTAAGAAGCTCAGGAGGACAAGTAAAGAAACAATAAGCTTTCTGATGGTTTTTTGTACACATATGCATTCATGTGCATGTGTACATCGAAGCATGTGCCTTTCTTTTGTTGGTTGTGCTGATTTATTCTTAGGTTGCTTATGGTTCTACTTCTCTAATGCTCTCTTACAGCAAGCACTTTCTTTCAGCCACTTGCCTGCAGTGAAACCTACCCTTTAAACATAAATATGCAATAAAGTCAGACATCTCTGAATAAAATGTTCATCTTTTTTTTACAAACACATCCTTTTCCAAGTCTGCTTCTCATATTCTGTTAGTGCTCAATAATTCATTTTTATATTTGTGATGATATATGTTATGTATATTTCTATAAGAAAGTATGCCTCATACAATTTTATATCATATCAAATTTCCTTTTGTTTGACAGTTTCCGTCCTGAAAATTTATTTACATAGTTCATTGGATGCCTTATTGGATTCATGGTGATACGGTTCGTCTCTTTTTCAGGGTCTTACCCCCTCTAATTAACAAATGGAGCTTAACACAGTAAAAGATGCATTTGACCGTGTTGCTAAGAAGCAAAAATTATCGTACTCTAAATCCCAAGAAGTGATTGATCAAGTTGGCCGTGAAATCGAACTGACAGTGGCGAAAGTCCAGTCAATTAATGACCCTATGTCCCCTGTGGATCTGAAATCCATTCTTACTGAGCTCAAACTCAAGATCAATGCTCTTTGTCCACTCCCCCAATTAGAAGTTTTGCAGAAGGAACAAAATGTAAACCTTGGCAAGTATGCAAAAGTTATTGAGAAGTCTTTCAACCCTGATATATCCAAGGCATACAGAAATGTTGATTTCGACTTCCACTTAGTGAATCAGATCATTGCGTGCCATTTTTATCGGGAAGGCTTGTTTGACCTTGGAGATTGCCTAATAAATGAGGCTGGGGAACCAGAGGCAACTGCACTGAGATCTCAGTTCTTTGAAATGCATCAAATACTGCAGGCTATGAAATTTAGGAATCTTGAGCCTGCTCTGAAATGGGTTTCTGCCAACTGTGATGCACTTGAGCAAAATGGTTCAAATCTTGAGCTGAAACTTCACCGGTTACAATTTGTTGAGATTTTAAAGAAAGGAAATCGGGAGGATGCACTCACTTATGCTAGAACTTACCTTGCTCCGTTTGCTTCCCATCATTTGGATGAGATCCAGAAGCTTATGGCCTCCCTCTTGTGGGTAGGAAGGCTTGACAGGTCCCCGTATGCTGAGTTGATGGCTCCATCCCATTGGGACAGATTGACTGAGGAATTAACCAGGCAGTTTTGTAGTCTCATGGGGCAGTCCTACGAGAGTCCATTGAGTGTGGCAGTAGCAGCTGGCATTGAAGGATTGCCTACACTCCTAAAGCTGGCAAATGTAATGGCTGCAAAGAAGCAGGAGTGGCAGACAATGAAACAGTTGCCAGTTCCTGTGGAATTAGGGAAGGAATTTCAGTTCCACTCGATATTTGTTTGTCCTGTGAGTAGAGATCAAAGTAGCGAAGAAAATCCCCCTATGCTGATGCCTTGTCTGCACGTTCTCTGCAAGCAATCTATCATGAAACTTTCGAGAAGCAGCTCGAGAACATTCAAGTGCCCGTACTGCCCAGCTGAGGTATCAGTTGCTCAGTGCAGACAATTATTTTTCTGATGTTAGTTCCCAAGACTCTCTCTTGAACTGATAGCAAATGTTATGTGGGTGATGGTGTTCATCAATATAGGTATTTGCACTAAACATTCATTGGTTACCAGATTGAATATAAAAATTCTTTATACGGTATTATTTTCTATAACAAATCAATTAATTACGAAAAAATCAGAGTCTGAAAGTGCAAGAACTGCAGATAAACTGGCAGTGCTGAAGTGCAGCCACACAGGAAACCATTTCTATGCTTTCTATGCAAATTGAACAACAAAGACTATCTTTTCTTTTTTTTGGAAATCCGTCATAAATTTTTGAACAATAATCTTTAAACATATTTAGTTGATCAATTTGCATTATACTGTATTTGAATCTAAATCAAGTTATTAATAAAAAATATTTTTATTCATTCCAATTAAAAAAAGGCCGGAGAGATTAAAAAAAATTAGAAGAACTCAAATTAAATAGATTTAGATAATTGTAGAATCAAAGTTAAAAAGGTAATTCTTAGATTATCCAGAATTTTGATCTAAAAAATTATTTTTTTAAAATAAAAAATTGATATTAGAAAAAAAAAAACCAATTAGTAGTTACTTTCCAACAAACCAGAGAATCATAAACATCCTAAATTTTAATTTTGATATATATATATATATATATATAGATAACATAATTATACAATTAATTAAGTAAAACAAAATTAGTTTACAAATTTGACTTTAAAATCAAAGTTTAAAAATTCACTAAATCTGAATATTGTATATTTTTCAGAATTCTCATTTTATGGTTGGAAAATCTTCCATTAATCTGGAAGTTAAAAAATTCTGTATATGATTTGTTTGAATTTTTTAAAATATATATTTTTTAAAATAATGTGTATTTTAATATCATAAAAAAATTCTAATAAAGACAATTATTTAATTAACAGAAATTAGTGTATGAATATGAAGATGAGGCAGAACTTGCTCAAACTCTTCCGCAGCTTGAAGGAAAAATACATAGGAAAAGAAAAGCAATACCTAGAAAGATGTCCACTCTAACCAATCTTGTTCATTATCAGAGTCATCAAATGCCATTCATTCAATAAAATAATCTTAAAATTACACTAAAAACAACTCATTCTGCACATCAACTTCCCATCTTCAATTTCTCTCTGTCAAAACCACAACATCCTCTTCCACCCAGGAAACAAAGCCGAAGGAGAAGGATCAGAGGAAGGAACGACTTCACCCAAATGTTCTTCCACCATTTCCTTTACAGACCTTGCAGATAACGGATGGAAATTCACACCCCACTCAGTCACAAACCCTTTAACGAAGACCCACTTCTCCTCTTCGCTGATGCTTCTCCACTTCCTCTCCACTTCCTCTTCTTTCAAGGCCAAATACTGGCAAAACTGAGCGAACAGGAGTTCTTTGCTCCTCTTCATGGCTTCTTCCTTCTGGGTCAGATGGGTATTCATCTTCGCCACCTCTGTCGCCAATTCTGATGCCAGCTTGGCATCAGTGGTGTTGCTGCATGTGATTTGGGATCTGTGTCGAGTGCAGAGGACGGGATTGGGAAGAAATTTCGGAAGTTGGTTGAGCGTATTTGGGGGAAGAATATGGATTCTTAGAGCCATGTTGATGTTCTGTAGGTTCCCGGTGTTGGCTAACTTAGGTATTTTGGGGGATTTAAGATTTTGGTCTTCTTGGTATTGTTTAGATTAATAAAGATGGTGCGGCGAAGGAAGAGACTTTTAGGATCCCTTGGCTGCTTCATGCGTTTTTGCGGGATCACGATTATGCGCTCATTTAAGGTCAGTCGAGTTTTTTATGAGGCTGTAAAAAACATTAATTTAATAAAATTAATAGTTTAAATTATTTCTTTATTTTTATATTAATATTAATATTATAAAATATTAAAATATTTCTATAATTTTTATTAAAATATTCAACATAAAAATCAGATCAGCGCTATTTGGAGAGGTCTTGATGGTATTATCCTCATCATTTATCTGATTTACAAAAATATCTCACTGGAATCCAAATATCAGATTAATATTATTATTTTTTAATATTCTTTAAAAGAATATAAAAATTTTTAAATTATATTTTTTATTTACACCTCAAAATAAAGATAAAATTAATGATATATTTTATGGTTTAATTATATAAAAAATTTCAATATCTCTATTTAAATAAAAAAATTTATATAATAAATTTCAATTTAATAAATATTTAAACTATTATAATAAAAATTAAATTATTCTATTAAAAATATATATTTTAAAATATTTATATTATTAAAAATTTTAAAAATTATAAAAATAATTTATAAATTCAAAATTGTTCGGAAACCAATGAATAATATCGAAATAGATTGTAGAATTATGTTTAGAACATTTTAATATCGAAAATATTTTTGACTTTTTATAAATATTTAATTAAAATTTAATTTAATTTAAATTAAAATATTAAATATATAATTAATTTTATCAATATATCAATATTTAAATTAAAATGAGAATTTAATTTAAGGTTTTTTTGTTATATTTGCTCAAAAAATTTAATGATAATTTTTTTTTATACATTGTCTCAAAAATATGTTTAACTGTGATAATGGTAGAGGTGATTTCAGTTTGAAAAGGTTTTGATTGGGTTAAAAAATATGAAATTTCAATTTAAATCAAATTATGATTCATTTTTTAAAAAATAAATTTCATCTTATAAAACTTTTATACACTTTTGATCGCATGAGATTTATCTCAAGAAAAATTTTACTTAAAAAAATATTTTATAGATTTAAAAAATATGTCAAACAATTATGTTATATCTAATCGACACATATATTATAAAATAGATAAAATCTAACACAAAATGTGCGAAGAATCATGACATTGTATATGCTTTACAAAACTCAGATGGAGCAAGTCTGCATTATAAGATTGAAATCAATATTATATCAGCCAAAATAGCTAGCATTATAATCTCATGCCACAAAGACATTTCATTTTCAAATTCCACTGCCAAGAAGGAGACCAAACAGGAGAAACAAATGAATGAATATAAAGAGCTATTCATCTGTGGAAGTAACACCCAGTGATTCAGCTTAACCACCCAGCACATAAAATCCCCTGAACTCAACTTACAAGAAAAAAAGAAAAACAATTTAATACTCATACCTGTTACAATTTAGCAAATAATCCTGATTGAGCTCCTCCTAAAGAAAACAATGATATAATGTCTTTTCTCTAATTTAAGGCTATGAGTTCTTTTCTCCATGAAGGGAAGCACCGAGGTTGCACTCTCAGTAACCAGCATTTCACATTTGGATTCCTCTCTGCGTGTTTGGGTGCCACTCAGCCTCTTCATCTTGTGCCCGTAAACATTTTCAAGTTTGACCACTAAAACAATGTATGGTATTCTTTCTATTGTTCATCACCCTGTCTGAAAGTTGTTGTGGATGAGTTCTGCTAATATATCAACCCATGTGTCCGGGACACCAGGTAGGCACCAATGCATACAGTCTTGACCCCAGATGGCAACGGCGTCCTTCTTACCCAGCCAAATAGCTGGATGGGCATCTGCCCTGAACTCACTCAAGTGAGTCAGATCCAGTAATTGAACATCTGAGCCTTGCAAAGCCTTTACAATGAGATGGTTAAGTTTCCTGGCTTCCTTATTCACTCCATTGTTGCTGGGATCAAACCACAAGTCAAGCTGTCTTGGTGTTAGAGTCAAATCTTCATGAAAGATACTATTGCACCAGAGAAAATCAAGGTCTCATAAGTGAAGCATACTACATGTTTTTGGTTCAATTTTATCCCATCTCCATATTTCTGAGTATTGTGGGTAGCAATGCACTACCTCTACTTGCAATGCGATAACTTCCAAGAAAAAGTTGCAGAATTTGATTTAGATATAAATTAGGTATTAACAAAAAAAAAAAGATTGGAAGTAATCATCAATTCATACCTGAAGTTCCTCAAGGGGCTTATCAAACAAGCAACTACCATTTTGATTCCACTCGCCACCATGAAAGTGCCGTGGTGACTGCAATCGCCAGAACTTGAGAGTCTTGCTAGGAATTTCTTGTTGTATGTAGGAGATCATGTGTTCAAGAACAACTTTAAGACCATCCAATATCCCCAGAGGGGGTTCTAATGGTTGTCCCGCATGATAAAACACAAGTGGCGTCTCTTTAGGGAATTTATCATAACCCCACCTACTCAAGACACAGATTATCATGCTTTCGAAAGGTTTCCACATAGTTCAACCATTAAAGATAGGCCAAAGTAGATAGGTTCAGGAACTGCAACTGAAAGATAAAGCATGGAACCCGCTAGATATATAAAAACATTTGTCCATACCTGCATTTCCAGTTGATTTTCATTACCTCAAGTATTCATGTTATCATATGTCCATTAATCTCCATTGCTTTTTTAATAGTTATACCATAAACCATAAACCATTGTCTGATGTCACCGAGGAATGGTGGCAGCAATCATGAATATCGAGCTGGTTTTCGAGACAAAAAGTCTCAAAGCATTGAAAACAAAGAAACTCAAGTCCATTCATCAACAATTTTATGCATCAGCAAGAAGAGAAAGTATTTACCAATGTCCAGTGTTGAAAACAAGGACATCGTAGAAGTCGGTGACGTTGATCCAGTCATCTGCAGGAATATCAACATCCACTCGATGTATTCCTTTCAATCCATCTTGATCAGCAAGGGTGGATGGTTTCGGCTGCCACCTTTATTTTATCAGTTATAAGCACATGAGGTCGGCATTTCAAAGAATAAAAGGTCAATTCACAACTCAAACTAAGACATATCAAACATCAAGAACATGAATTGATTACACATACACACACTGGGTACAAAAGGCCAAAGTTTTGAGGCAAGTATAGAGTATAACCAAACTAAGAGATAAAGAAGATCAAAGTGGTAAATAGTTTAACAAGAAGCAGCATTACTTATTTCAGTTCATCCACAACCAATTCTCTTATATTTCAATGATCTAGCCTTTGCTTTTGATGCAAAGCATCCAAATTTTTATGGCGCGGAGGAAAAACATGTACAGAGGATCATAACAGCTGAACCATATATGTTCACTACACATTTAGAATTAGCAATTAGATTAGAAATCCTAAGAATAATGCCAAACTCTTTTTCACGAACCCTAAATTGCCACGTTCTAATCATCTTGCACAGTATAAAATTTGTACTCAGAGGATTAGGCGAAAAACTACACAAGTGGCAGTGGCATCTTAAATTTGAGCAATAAAGTGGAAGAAAAGAAAAACCATAGGCAAAAGGAAAAGATAAATGCCAATGATCATACTCATATCTCGCGAGGAGAACTGCCCGATGATAAGCAACCGTGACATTGAACTTGGGGAAATAAGCTCCTCTCCAAGCCCCTTTCTTTTTCCATTTCTTGGCACCCGGATCACCCACTCTAAGTATACACAAAAGAGAAACCAAGAAGTTCTCATTCAGAGAATCTCCAACGAACCCAATATTCCTATTCCTCATCAGATTCAGAAACTGAACTGGATCGATTCGTGGCAAGTGGCAGTCGTACGGCACCCATTTCCAGGAATTGATGGGATCCATGTTCTCCCTCTTGTTCTTGAGGCAATTCCAGGCGTTCCTGTGGAAAGGGCATGTATCATTGTAGAAGGGTTTTGGGTTGTGGGGATCAAGGACCCAGTGGCCATTGAAGAGATTGCAAGCAGAGGGTGGTGAAGAGGAGACATTGCTGACTTTTTGGGAAGGAACGAAAAGGAGAGAAGAGTAGAGAAAGAGAAGGAACACCGACAGAATTATGAGGTACTGGAGCAAGAACGAGGAGGGGAGCTTAAAAGGCATCGTGGCTGTGGATCAGACCATCATTTAAGTAATAACGAAAGAATAGAGTGGCCAGGGAAGCTTTCGTACAACTCTTGTTATTAAAGCCGTAACCGCTTAACTGGGTTCTTACTAGTAGGTTTGGGCTGATATTTTACTCCTTAATTAAAAGAACCTTAAATGCCCTGTGCTGGTCATCTTTCTCTGCCGTCCCTGTAGATTCTCTCCCTCTCTTTGATTTTACTATTTCTATTCGGCTTTCTCTATGAATCACCCGCCCTGCTAATTCGCCTTGTCTCTAAATTTTCGAGGTTAGGCTTCTTACTCCTCTCCACACTTCCTCTGTCTCCGTATCTACCATTTTTCTCTCCTTCGACTCTCACACATACAGGAGAAGACGCACTTGAGCTTGATTGAAGTTTCTGTTAGGTAATACAGTCCCCCGATTCTAACATCATTCCATTTGATTAATACTTGGAACTTTTTTTTTTTTTGGCTTGTGACATGTTTGTCAAAATGCTCCAGTGGTACAACTTATCTCTGTGATATGTAAACCTCAAGTGCTATTTGCAATGGCTCGTGTTGCCCGGACTTTACGACGATCAAATTGTCCATCTTCTATGTTGATGATGTTATTAGTTAATGAATTTTCTCAAGAGCTTAGAAAAGCTCATCCTGCCATGGGGAAGAAATCATGGAGTAGCAGTTGGATAATTTCTGGGAATTATAAAGCTGGGTTTGGGTCCTCAATAATTTTAAATAATTGATGTGGGGAAACAAGTTTCGATGTTTTTCTTTTTGGGTGTTATCCTAAGCCTGACCCAAAGGCATGGCTATTGGAATCCCTCATCAAAGCTGCAAGCAGAACTTCTAGGGCACGGCTGGATACAGCTGCAGCCAAAAGCTGTTGGTTAGACATCCATGGGCATACTAAATTATTAATGGGGCTACAAAATAAATGAATATGAATCTTTTCACTGAGGGGTTGTGCTATCCATCAGATCAGTGATTCTTTTGTTCCCTTTATCTCTAGTTTATTTCTCAGCTTTCAGGATTCAAAGTTCAATGGTACCAGTTAACATTGAAGTTTCAACCTCTTATCCATCTAATAACTGGCAGTTCTTCTCACCTATACAATAAAAACGCAACAAATAGAAAATAGAAATGGCATGAGAGATGAGACATTCATTGATTATGAACATGAAGTTGCGTACTTATAATCACCCCAGAAGAAATTTTTTGTTCCCATACATGAATATGAGCCACTCAGACCATTTTTGGTTCCTTGCATTAGGCACTATTTTAATGTCATTTTTCAGTGTATCTAATTTCATCTAATGCTATATTCCAGGGTACAGTAAAGAAACTAGTTTGCACAATATTGTCTAGAAAAGTTTGAGGCATTGCAAAGCTGCATGAGAGAATTGCTCAAAACTTTGCATCAGACATTGTTTTATGTCTTTTCTTGTGTATCTTATTTCATCTAATGATATATTACAGAGTACGGGAACGAAACTTGTTTGCACAATGTTGTCTAGACAAATTCGAGGCGTTGCAAAGCTGCATGAGAGAATTGCTCAAAACTTTGCTACTAGATCAATACTTATAAGTAATTTACAAATTCCCTGCTGTTTGTTCTCTGCTGGGTCGATTTACACTGACCTTCCAAGGAAGCTTAAAAAATCTGAGCGGAAACCATGGGTCACAACCATCAATGACCTCAAGCGTAGAGCTAGACGAGAGAAGAAAGAGAGGCAGATGGTGTGTGAAAGGATTTTACGACCTCCAGAAAATGGGTTGTTGATTAAAGAATTAATTCCAGTTGCTCATGAAGTGTATGCTGCCAGATGTGAACTACTTACCTGCATTTCAAGGGTCTCAAAGGGCAGTGCAATATACACGTGCAGGTAAACAGGAATATTTCTTGTATCATCATTAAGTGAGCGAAGTTTTGAGCATTGTCCGAGTATGAGGCTGGGCCTCTGAAATAGTTGAAAAAGCTTCAGAATTCTAAGAATGGTTGGCAGAAAATCATAAATTGGGCCATTAGAAGGACAAGAATGATACTGTGAAGGAAGAACACTAAAAATGTTGATCAGTATACAGTGGAAACATATGTTGCCACAGATTTTCAACAACTACTTTAGTTTCTTAACTATAATGCCTCTGAGTTGTTCTAGTATTTTCTGCAATATGTACCTCAACTTCCTGATTTTTTGAAGGACAAATATGGATGTAGACAATTACTTAGATATGTGTTGCCTATGCAGTGACTTTGATCCTTCAAAATGCAATATGGCATCCAGATATGAAAAGTGTAACTAAAATAATTAACATGGCTAGCTTATTAAAGAGAGAATAAAAATTAAAGCAGATTTTCCAGTTGTTGTTCATCTGCAAGGATGGATATTCATACAAACTTTATGTAATTGCTTTCTGATATGTGCAGTGTGTGTGGCGAAGTTCATGTTGGTCATCCACCGCACAAGATCAAAACGTGCAATATCATTGGTAGCCTGACAAGCAAAGAACACAGTTGGAAAAGGGGAGATGTGGATCATGTATTGCCTCTTGTTGAATCTTTTCATCTATATGACAGATTAGGAAGAGCTGTCTCTCATAATGAGCGGCTGCAAGTAGATCGAATACCAGCAATTGTGGAATTGTGTATCCAAGCTGGCTTTGACATCCCTGAATACCCAACTAGGAGAAGGGTTTTCCCTGCTTACTGTGTTGCTGGTAGGATTATGGATTTTGAGCGGAGGTTTCCAAAGGAAGATGCACCTGGCAAAGACATAACTACATCTGGGTTTTGGCAGAAGAAAAAGAACTCAGTTGAAGATATCAAGTCTATGGACTTGCAGCCAAATGATGTAAAAGGTTTGTTTCCTTTTGGATTTATTAGCGTTCCTTTTTATTCCTGGAGTGTCAAAGTTCTCTTCTGACAGCAGATGATCTTATATTCTCTGTCATGTTGCCGAAACTGCTTTGACATCTTAGATTGGTTTTTTCGTTATATCTTCCGAGATTGTTATCAATTTGAAAGTGTTCTGAATTTTGATTAAAAATTATAGCTCTTTAATGTGATCTTTCATATGAACACCAACTCATTGTTCCATCATCTGATTACGAGATTCAACAATGTTGTTAGATATATGGAACACAGTTCTCAGGTTCTTGATTTCTGCTGTAGGAACTGCTGCTCGAGGGATGCAAGCATGGGAGAGAATGAGGTCAGGGGCCTCCAGACTTATGCAGAAATATGCTGTCCAAGCTTGCGGATATTGCCCAGAAGTCCAAGTGGGGCCTAAGGGACATAAGGTAAGGAATTGCCAAGCTTACAAGCACCAGATGAGGGATGGGCAGCACGCATGGCAGGAGGCAGCACTTGATGATTTGATTCCTCCTGTATATGTGTGGCATGTGCGGGATGTTGAGAGTGGCCGGCCACTGGTAAATAATTTGAAGAGGTACTATGGTAAGTTGCCTGCAATAGTGGAACTATTCGCACAGGCAGGGGCCCCTATCAGTGATGATTATGCTGGTGTGATGAGGGAAGATGTAGCAGTCCCTAGCTTGAACGAAGAAAGGTTGGTTATCTGAAGCAATGAGTCAGATCTGCATCAGATTCTGCCGTTCTGCATTACTTGAAGCATAATAGCAGATAGAGATGGCGAAAGCAACAAGCTTTGCAGCTTCTTGGAGTTGATCAACCAGCCTTGGAGTTGTTGCTCAGTGATACTCATTGAGCAACTTCAGGATTAAGAAAGGAAATTCAGGATTTTATTTATTGATGATTAAAAAGAAGGCGAGTCAAGATTTGATTTTGCTCATGCTAGATAGGCGCTTAAGTGACCATAGTTCTTCTCCTTCATTATCAAACCTTATCCCAAGGCAATTCCTGGTTCTTTTTCTCTCACTTCAATGCTTGTTTGCTCTGGGATCTTTCAATCCAACTTGTGCTTCCAGAAAATAGTGTCACTTGAGCTAGGATGGAAGCACGCTTGAAGTTGATCTTCTAAGGTGCTTTTGGGTGGGAAACTTGCAACAAGTGAACGGAATGATAATGTTGGATGATGTGGGTCTTTGATGAACAAGTCAGTAGGTTATTTTGGCAGAGTAATGGTATGGAAAAAGGTGTCCTCCTTTCTCTCCAGGGTAGGGTATTCTACTATGAAGTCCAGAATTGTGTGCTCTTTGATGGCAGTTGTTGGTCTGAGCCGCATGGTGAACTCTCCCAGCTCAATTGCCTACTTCAGCATTCTTCCCAAGATCTATGGCTTGTGCAAGTATCTTTACTGTAATGCTGCGTGCCTCAATATACAGAAGTAGATTTGGAGCCACCAAAAATCACCCTAGGAGATCTAACTTCCACGTGGGCTTCCATCCCAGCTTGAGTGGCACTATTTTTCCAAAGCATCACCAACAAAAGGCTCAAGCTGCTGACTCATCTAGAAAGAAGTTTTCTCCTGCTGTTTGCCATTCTGAAGGTAAATCTGGCACAGGCTGGTATTATTTTGAGCATCTTATCATTAGTTTTCCTAGAGAGACCAGTCTCATACCATTTCTGTTTGCCTTTCATTTATGGAATCTCAGTCCAACTTCCTTTGGCAAGCTTCTGTTTGTTTTTCTTGTAAAACCACTGATATGTGTATACTGCTTGAGTTAACCTCATATGCCATTCAGCACATTTAGAAAGTTGAAGCTGCCCCTCAAGTGAACTGGACATGACTCTATCCCCTCAGTAGGGTTGAAGCTGAGTTTACAAGTCAATCTTTAAGTCGATTTTCAGTCTCTTCCACCAATTGAATTAATTTGGATAACTTGATTGATTCAAGACTTTTTCTAATACTTGTGTTTTGTTTCAGTCTGTAGATCTTGCTGCGGTTTCTCTGGGAAATTTCATTTGGACAATGAAGTAATATACAGATTTAGAAGATTGATGAGACCCAGAAAGCTGGAGATAGGGTGGCCCTTTTAGACCTTTACATGGTGACCATCTGCCCAATGCATCACATCTGCTTGACTGATTTACATTTGGAAAAGTCTTACGCATTTCCATCTGCTTTATGACTTGGGAATACTTCTCAAGAAACTAGTTTTCATGCCCTAATCTGGCATAGGGTTAACCTATATTTTTGTTTGGTGTAAAATTATATCAGTTTCTCTTCTTAAACTTTGTTTTTATGAAGTGAAACAAACCAGCCTTGCTTTTACTTGTTTTTTTTTTTTTTTTTAGTTTCAACTCATTTTGTGTGTTTGTTTTTAGGATAAATATTAAAAAAAAAAACATGATTTACCTCTATCAAAATTTTATAATTTTTTATTATTAATTTTACACAAAATATTAATTTTGTTTAAATTTATTTATTAATTTTTTTAAAAAATGATGTAAATCAAAGATCTTATATAATAAATTTTGACGATTAAATAATAATCCAAATTTGTGGTGAATATAAGCACATAGTTAATCTCATGTATATTCCTTTATTTAACATTCAATGTATTGGTGCAGTTCTAAAATCAAATTATGGATATTTTATATTCATGGCATTTTTTTATTTCTCATTCTATTCTTTTTTTTGATAGTTGCCGTTTGCTTCTTGCCCCTGTGTTTTGCATCGCAAATCACGCTTCTTTCATCTTTTCTCCATGAAAACGATAGTAGTGGAATGCGAACTCACGCAAATGACTTTGGCATAAAGATTAGGTTCCATTTATGTCTTTAGCATTGTTGTCAAGGAGACTCATTGGACATTATTTCAACATCTTGACGAGCACGAGACTTTAATCCAATGGGGCACACTTTCAACTCGATCATTTACCTTTTGCCTTCTTTTTTTTTTTTTTGTTCTTTTCAATGCTGGGCGGCTTTACAACCACATACTGGATGAGTTCTCCCATATTAATCTTGACCTTGATTTTTGCACTTTTTTTTACCTCATGCATATATGATATTGTCCTCGAGTTGGTCCCTCCAAGGTCTCGCTCTAGGCAGCGTCGAGGCTTCCGTGTGAAAATTCATGTGAAGTTTGAAAGGAATCAGTTGTTTAATAAAATAAAACACGGGTCATGCTTTTGCGAATCAATATGATAGGTTCTCTTAACTGATAACGATCAACGATAACGTTAAGTCTGAAACTTGGAGCAATGTCATGGATGAGGTTCTTTTTGAATCACATGCATTAGACTCTAATGCGTCGGACCCTCGTCGCTGGAAAAATGAAAACAAAGAAAGCTTTTAAGACATCGACAATAGAAAAAAAAGATGAAGTAAGGGATTGTACTATTTATCTGGTGGAATTATCATATAGAGAGCTAGTCATTGAGATACCATGTTCTCATACGTTTCATGAAGCTTGTCTCTTAGGTTAGTTAGTAATTAATAACTCATGCTTTCTTTGTTGTCGTGCACTTAATTAATGCATCGATATCTAATAGTTAGGATTTTTTATTTTTCAGTTAGATTTATATTTGTTTTTGCATTTTTCATGAAATATATTAACTATTTTATTGTGTACAATATACTTGTATTTTTTAATGTATTTTTAAATATTTAATTCAAAGAGTTAATGAATAAGATTTAATTACCTCTTTATTATGTTTAATTAAATTTATTATTATAGATATTAATAATTATTAAATTTTATGTATAATGACAAATATTAACATCAATTTCATGTAAATCTTGGCGTAATCCATTTAAAAAATACTTGAAATGCTGTCACTTATGTACATTAAATATATTAAATTAAATTAAAATTCATATAATATATAAATTATATATTTTTTATTATTATAAAAATATATTTATATTTCAATATTAAATATGATATCTTAAATTAATTTTTTATATTATTATTAAATTAGTAATTAATAAAATTTATTTTTTTATTATTAAAAATTTTAAGTATTATTTTGTATAATAAGTTTTTTACAACAATTATTAAATTATATTTTAAATTTTACATTATAAATTACTATTTACTATTAGCCTAAAAACTGAATTATATCAAGAAAAAAAATTTATTACTAAGGTTACAAATTAATGTAAAAAATTAATTTATAAATAAATATCATTGAATTCAAAATGTAAAATTAGGTAAATAGAAGTAATAAAAAATATATTATTAAAATATAAAATTATAAAATAATTAACATTAACATTAATATTTTTTGAAAATCTATTTTCTATTTCATACTGAAAGTAGAAATTGTCACTAAAATACATATGAATGACATTTTAAATCTTATATTATTAAAATTATGTATGTTAATAATATATATTTTTTATTTCTAGATTATAAGTAATTTAAAATAATTAAAAAAAATTTATAGTAATTAAAATATAAAAATATATAATATTTATAATGCAATGCGTTTTGAAATCATGCGATATTAATAATTATTAAAATAAAATTAAATATCAATAAAAAAACGTGTTAATATGTTATATTTTCTTAAATAAAGTATGTATTAATGCATTTTGGGTTATGATGTAATGTTACTTATTAATTTTATTTTTTCAAATAGTAATCTCCTTATATGTGATATAATTGGGGAACTCATTAATATGAACAAATAAATATATATTAAAATAACCATCACGTTGATTTTGTTTAAATTTAAAATTTTAAATAAATTTAATATTATTTTATAATTTACATTTTAAATATAATAACTTTTAAACTAAAATTAACTTTAAAATGCTATTTTGCAATTTACAATTTACAATTTTTTACATATGATTTCAATTAACAAGGAATGAATTACACTTTAAGTAAGTTTTTAAATTGAAAAGTTTGAAAAATTGATCTCTCATTTTCACTTGATAAAAAGATAATTTGTTTAATTAATGAAAGATATATTGTTTATTTATTAAAAATTATGAATAATTAAAATTAAAATAATATTTATTTTATTTAAAAATGTTAAATTTTTTTAATAAAAAATATTTTTAAATAAAATATAAAATAGTTAATATTTATAAGATAGTTATCTACTTAGAAAATTGCCCCAAACAAAAATCAAAATTTTAAGTGAGGCTTAGTTGCCCTGAAGGTGGCCTTGTCTTGGTGGTATGATAAAACTTTAATAAAATTATATACAAAAAAAAGATATTTCTATAAATTGAAATTAAATCATTATAAAAAAACCTAATCGATGTAATAAATTAGAAAAATAATCCCTCATTCAAGAATATATATTAAAATTTTAATATTGATAGAATTTTGATGTATATTATATATTGAAACGATATCAATTTAAAATTTAAAAAACATCAATTTTATCAATTCTATAAAAGTTAAAATAAAGATTAAAATTGAAATCTTTAAATAAAATTATCATTAAATTAAAACTTAAAAAATATTTATATAGATATAAAAAGATAAAATAACACTTTCTTGGTAAGTTTATCTTTAAAAAAAAATAATTTTCATGAAACAATGAATAATTTTTTGAATAATGATTGGTACAAAAAAGTTCCTCAAGATATAATTAATCAAGTAATTTTCAAGAATATATCATAAAGCTTGATAAAATTTATAATGGATAAACTTTATATTTAATAATCTAAATAGTAATTTCATCTTTCTATTAATCTATTTGGATGGAAAGATCAGCATGGAAGCAAATCAAACCTTTTTAGGATTTGGAATTCCTATTGTATAAAGCTTGTATTTGCTACTAGATGTAAAAACCCACACCTTTCTATTTCTCATTCTAATCTCCTCTTTGATAATTGCCCTTTACTTCTTGCTTTTTTATTTTGCATCACAAGTCGCTTCCTCTATCCCTATTCCATAGAGACAAGAAAAGTAAAATTCTAACTCACGCAAATAGCCTTAGGATGAATACTAGGTCCCATCTATGTTTTTAGCATTGTTGTCGAGGAGACTTACCGGATGTTTCTCCAACATCTTGACGGCCACGAGACTCTAATCTAATGGGACACACTTCCAACTTGACCTTCTACCTTTTGCCTTCCTTTTTCTGTTCTTTTAGAGGTTGGGTGGCCCTACGATCACGTGCTGAATGAGTTTTTCCACATCAATCTCAATCAAGATTTGTGCATTCTCTTTACCTCATGCAAATACGATATCATCCTCAAGTCGATCCCTCCAAAGTCTAGCTCTAAGGGTCGTCGGGGCTACCGCATGAAAGTCCATGTGAAGGTTGAAAGAAATCGATTGTTCGATGAAACATATCATGAGGCCATGCTTTTATAAATCAAACAATGATAGGTTCTCCTTAGTGATAATGAACAACGATAACATTGAATCTAAAACTTAGAGAGACATCACGAATGAGGTTCTTTCTGAGTCATGTGCATTAGACTTTGATGTGTCGGACACTAATCGGTTGAAACATGAAAGCAGAGTAAGTTTTCAAGACATCGACAATAGAAAAGAAAATGAAATAACGGATTATACTATTTTTCTCGTGGAATTATCATCTGGAGAGCTAATAATTGAAATACCATGTTTTCATTTGTTTCAAGAAGCATGTTTTTTAGGTTAGTTGGTGATTAACAACTCATGTCCTCTTTGCCGTCGCACACTTTGTTGATGCACCGATATATGGTAGCTAGGGTTTGACTTTTTCAATTAGATTTACATTTGTTTTTGCATTTTGCATACAATTTATTCACCATTTTCTTATGTATAAATACTTGCATTTTTTTTGGATGTATTTTTAGATAATTAATTTAGAAAGTTAATGAATTAAGATTTATTACCTTTTTACTATGTTTAATTAAATTTACTATTATTGATGTTAATAATTATGAAATTATATATATAATGATAAATATTGACATCAATTTCACGTAAATCATGACATAGTACATTTAAAACATACTTGAAATTGCTTTCACTTATGTATATTAAATATATTAACTTAGATTAAAATTTGTATAATATATAAATTATATATTTTTTATTATAAAAATATGTTTTATATTTTAATATTAAATATGATATCTTAAATTAATTTTTATATTATTATTAAATTATTTATTCATAAAATTTATTTATTTTATTATTAAAAATTTTAATTATTATTTTGTATAATAAGTTTTTTTTACAAAAAATTATCAAATTATATTTTAAATTGTACATTACAAATTACTATTACTATTAGCCTAAAAACTGAATTCTATTAAGAAATAATTTATTACTAAGTAAAAATTTAAAAATATTTTTACTAAAGTTACAAATTAATGTAAAAATTAATTTATAAATAAATTTCAATAAATTTAAAAGGTAAAATTATGTAAATAAAAATTATAAAATAATTAATATCAATATTAATATTTTTCAAAAATATACTTTCTATTTTATAAGCGAAAGTAGAAATTGTCACTAAACTACATATGAAGACATTTTAAATCTTATATTATTAAAATTATGCATTTAAATAATATGTATTTTTTATTTTCTAGATTATATGCAATTTAAAATAATAAAAAAATTTAATATAATTAAAATATTAAAATATATAAAACTTACAATGCTATACATCTTGAAATATTATGATATTAATGTTATTAAAATAAAATTAAACATCAATAAAAGAACGTGTTAATATGTTATGCTTTCTTGAATAAAGTATGTATTAATCCATTCTGAATTGTGATATAATGTTATTTTTTTATTTTATTTTTAAAAATAATAATTTTCTTATATGCGATACTAATTAATTAACTCACTAATGTGAACAAATGAATATACATTAAATAACCATCATGTTGAAGTCGTTTAATTTTAAAGATTTAAATAAATTTACTATTATTTTATAATAAATATTGTAAATATATATTTTTAAACTAATCTAATTTTAAAATTTTAAATAAATTTAATATTATTTTGAAATATATATTTTAAATATAATAATTTTTTAAACTAATATTAACTTTGGAATGATTCTTTTACAATTTAAAATTTTACATAAGATTTCAATTAACAAGGGATGAACTACACTTTAAGTAAATTTTTAAATCGAAAAGTTTGAAAATTTGATCTCTCATTTGAATAAAATTTTCATGTGATAAAAACATAATTTTTTAATTTATGAAAGATATATGTTTTATTTATTAATAATTAAAAATAGTAAATTATTTATTTTATTTTAAAAATGTTAAATACTATTTGTAATAAAAAATGTTTCTAAATAAAATTATAAAAATAATTAATACTTATAAAATAATTATCTACTTAGAAAATTGTCGGAAACAAAAATAAAAATTTTAAGTGGGGCTTAGTTACCTGTAAGGTGGCCTTGTCTTGTCTGTATGATAAAACTTCAATAAAATTGTATCCAAAAAAATTATATTTTTATAAATTGAAATTAAATCATTAGAAAAATAAACCTAATAGACGATATCTTAATCATAAATAAGTCACCAAAAAATAATTAATAAATATTTAAAATAAATAAAAATAATAAAATAAAAAATAATTAACCATATAAATTAGAAAAACAATCCCTCATTCAAGAATATATATCAAAATTTTAATATTGATATAATTTTGATGTATAATACATTTTGAAACTATATCGTTTCAAAATTTAAAAAACATCAATTTCATCAATTTCATAAAAGTTAAAGTAAAGATTAAAATTCAAATTTTAAATAAAAATATCACTATAATTAAATTTTAAAAATTATTCATACAAATAAAGAAATATAAAATAACACTCTTTGAATAAGTTTATCTTAAAAAAAAAGAATTTTTATGAAATAATGAATAATTTTCTGAATAATGATTGGTACAACAAAGTCGTCCCTCCTTTTTTTAAATAGCTCCGACTTGTCAAGATGCAATTAATCAAGTAATTTTCAAAAATATATCATACAGTTTGATAAAATTTATAATGGATAAACTTTATATTTAATAATATGAACAATAATTCTATTTTTTGGTTAATCTATATGAATGGAAAGATTAGAATGGAAGCAGATCAAATGCTTTCAGGATTTGGAATTCTGATCGTATAAATCTTGCATTTGTCACTAGAAATAAAGAAATCCCACACCTCTCTATTTCTCATTTAGTTTCCTTTTTGATAATCACCCTTTGTTTCCTGCCTTTATGTTTTGCATCACAAATCGTGCTTCCTCTATCTTTTTTCCATGGAAACAAGAAGAGTGGAATGCGAACTCACGCAAATGGCTTCAGGACCAAGGTTAGGTCCCATATGTGTCTTTAACATTGTCATTGAGGAGACTCACCGAACATTGCTCCAACATCTTGATGGCCACGAGACTTTAATTCAACGAGACACACTTCCAACTCGACGCTCTACCTTTCGCCTTCCCCTTTCTATTCTTGTTGAGGCTGAGTGGCCTTACGACCACGTGCTACATGAGTTCTCCTGCATCAATCTTGACCCAGATTTATGCACTCTCTTCACCTCATGCATATATGATACCATTCTCGAGTCGGTTCCTCCAAGGTCTTGCTTTAGGCACTGCCGGGGCTTCCACATGAAAGTCCATGTGAAGGTCGAAAGAAACCGATTATTTGATGAAATAGAACATGGGGCCATGCTTTTGCGAATCAACCATGATAGGTTCTCCCGATTGATAACGAACAACGGTAACGTTGAGTCTGAAACTTGGAGCGATGTCTTGGATGAGGCTTCTTCTGAGACATATGCGTCAAACTCCAATGCGTCAGAGACTGATCGATTGACAAATGAAAGCAGAGTAAGCTTCCAAGACATCGACAGTATAAAAGAAGGTGAAGTAGGGGACTGTATTATTTGTATGGTGGAATTATCATCTGGAGAGCCAGTCGTTGAGATACCATGTTCTCATATGTTTCATGAAGCCTGTCTTTTAGGTTGGTTGGTGATTAACAACTCATGTCCTCTTTGCCGTCGCACAGTTGGTTGATGCACTGATATCTGATAGTTAGGGTTTTTTATTTTTTCAGCTAGATTTCGTTTTTTTGTGCGTGTCTTTGCAATTTATTCACCATTTTATTATGTACAAATAATTGCATTTTTTTGCATGTATTTTTAGATAATTAATTCAAAGAGTTGATGAATAAGATTTAATTAAATTTATCATTAATTTTAAGTATTATTTTGTATAATAAGTTTTTGACAACAAATTAATGAATTATATTTTAAATTTTACATTATAAATTACTATTACTATTAGCCTAAAAACTGAATTATATAAAATAATTTATGACTAAGTAAAATTTAAAAGTACTTTTATTAATGTTACAAATTAATGTAAAAATTAATTTATAAATAAATTTCAATAAATTTAAAATACACAATTATGTAAATCAAAACTATAAATATTGATATATTATTAAAATATAAAATTATAAAATAATCAATATTATTATTATTACTTAAAAATATATACTTTCTATTTTATAACCAAAAATAGAAATTGTCATTAAAATACATACGAATGACATTTTAAATCATATCTTATTAAAATTGTCCATGCAAATAATATGTGTTTTTTATTTTTAGAAGTAATTCATGATAATTGAAATATTAAAATATACAATACTTATAATGCAATACGCCTTGAAATAATATGATATTAATATTATTAAAATATTAGTAACGTCAATAAAAGAACGTGTTAATATGCTATGCTTTCTTACATAAATTATGTATTAATGCATTCTAAGTTGTGACATAATGTTATTTGTTGAATTTATTTTTTAAAATAATAATCTCCTTATGTTAAAGCCGTCTGATTTTAAAAATTCAAATAAATTTAATATTATTTTGACATATGTATTTTAAAATTAAATTTTTTTAAAACTAATCTAATATAAAATTTTAGTAAATTTGATATTAATTCATAATATATATTTTAAATATAAGAATTTTTTAGATTAATATTAACTTTGAAATGACTCTTTTACAATTTATAATTTTTTACATATGATTTCAATTAACCAGGGATGAACTACACTTTAAGTGAACTTTTAAATTCAAAAGTTTGAAAAATTGATCTCTCATTTGAATAGAATTTTCAAGTGATAAAAATGTAATTTTTTAATGTATGAAAGATATTTTTTATTTATTAAAAATTTAAAATAGTTTAAATAAGTAGATGTTAAAGAATTAATTAGATTTTAAATAATCAACTATGTGTTAGTTAGATGTTCAGAAAAAATATAATTAGATGCCACTTAGTTAGTTATATATTAATTTATTAATTGGTTAGTAACTAACTAATTTGAGTTTATAGTAAGGTATCAGTTATATAATTAATTAAATAATAAATTAAATGTTTCTTAGTTAATTAGAAAGGAGTTAGACGTCAATTAGATATTAAAAGAATGTTAATTAGATAAATAATTAATTAAGTGGATGTTAAGTAATTAAGTAGATGTTAAATAATTAATTAGATTTTTACAAATTAGATTAATTAATTAATTAATTAGTAGCTAATTTATGAAGAATCTCTTACTTATTTTTTTTTAAATGTTAAATATTATTTTTAAAATATAAATTGTATTTAAATAAAAGTATAAAATAATTAATATTTATAAAACAGTTAACTACTTAGAAAATTGTCATAAACTAAAATGAAAATTGAAAGCGGGGCTTAGTTACAGTTAAGGTGGCCTTGCCCTGGTGCTATGATAAAACTTTGATAAAATTATATCCAAAGAAAATTATATTTCTATAAATTGAAATTAAATCATTATAAAAAGAAAAAAAAAACCTAGTCGATGATATGTTAATCATAAACCAATCACTAAAAAATATATACATTTAAAAAATAGAAATAATAAAATAAAAATAATCAACCTAATATATTAAAAAAATAATCCCTCACTCAAAAATATATGTATTAAAATTTTAATATTGATTGAATTTTGATGTATATTATATATTGAAACAATATCAATTCAAAATTTAAATAACATCAATTTTATCAATTTTATAAAAGTAAAAGTCAAGATTTAAATTCAAATGTTTAAATAAAGGTATCGTTAAATTAAAATTTACAAATTATTTATGCAAATTTAGAAAAATAAAATAACACTCTCTCTATAAGTTAATCTAAAAGAGAAGAATTTTAATGAAATGACGTACAATTTTCTGAAAAATGACTGGTACAACAAAGTATCCCTCCTTTTTTTTTTTAAATAGCTTCAACTTGTAAAATTATTAATCAAGTAACATTCAAAAATATATGTTATAGTTTGAAAAAATTTATAGTGGATAAACTTTATGTTTAATAATTTGAATAGTAATTCTATTTTTTGTTAATCTATATAAACGAAAAGATCATAATGAAAGCAGATCAAATGCATTTAAGATTTGGATTTCCAATCGCATAAAGCTTGCATTTGTCACTAGATGTAAACAAAACCCACACCTCTCTATTTCTCATTCCAATCTCTTTTGTAATAATCGTCATTTGCTTCCTGCCTCTGTGTTTTGCATCAGAAATCACACTTCCTTTATCTTTCCTCCATGAAAACAAGAAGAGTGGAATGCGAACTTATGCAAATGGCCTCTGGACGAAGATTAAGTCCCATGTGCGTCTTCATCATTATCGTCAAGGAGACTCACCGGACGTTGTTCCAACATCTTGACGGCCACAAGACTATAATCCAATGGGACAAACTTCCAACTCGACGCTCTATCTTTCGCCTTCCGCTTTCAGTTCTTCTCGAGGCTGGGCGACCCTATGACCACGTGTTGAATGAGTTCTTCTGCATCAATCTTGACCAAGATTTATGCACTCTCTTCACCTCATGCGTATATGATACTGTCCATGAGTCGGTCCCTCCAAGGTCTCGCTTCAGGCGTCGTCGGGGCTTCCGTATGAAATTTCATGTGAAGGTCAAAAGGAGCCGATTGTTCGACGAAATAGAACATGGGGCCATGCTTTTGCGAATCGACCATGATAGGCTCTCCCAATTGATAACGAACAGTGATAACGTTGAGTCTGAAACTTGGAATGACGTTATGGATGAAGTCCCTTCTGGGTCACATGCATCAAACTCCGATGCATTGGACATTGATCGATCGACGAATGGAAGTACAGCAAGCTTTCAGGACATCGACAGTAGAAAAGAAGATGAAGTAGGGGATTGTAGTATTTGTCTGGTGGAATTATCATCTGGAGGGCCAGTCGTTAAGATACCGTGTTCTCACATGTTTCACGAAGCTTGTCTTTTAGGTTGGTTGGTGATTAACAACTCATGTCCTCTTTGCCGCCGCGCAGTTGCTTGATGTACCGATATCTGATAGTTAGGGCTTTCTACATTTTCGGTTAGATTTACATTTGTTTTTGCATTTGCTTGTAATTTATTCAACATTTTATTATGCACAAATTCTTGTATTTTTTGGTGTGTTTTTAGATAATTAATTTAGAGAGTTGATGAATAAGATTTAATTAAATTTATGATTAATTAATATTAATAATTATTAAGTTATATATATAATAACAAATATTAACAATAATTTCACGTAAATCTAAACGTAGTCTCTTTAAAAATTCTCGAAATGCTTTCACTTACCTATATTAAATATATTAAATTAGACAAAAATTCGTATAATATAAAAAATAATTTCAAGTATATATATTTTTATTATTAAAAATATATTTTATATTTTAATATTAAATACGATATCTTAAATTAATTTTCATATTATTATTAAATTAATAATTTATAAATTTTACATTATAAATTACTATTACTATTAGCCTAAAAACTGAATTATATTAAGAAAATAATTTATGACTAAGTAAAATTTAAAAGTACTTTTATTAATGTTACAAATTAATGTAAAAATTAATTTATAAATAAATTTCAATAAATTTAAAATACACAATTATGTAAATAAAAATTATAAATTTTGATATATTATTAAAATATAAAATTATAAAATAATTAATAATATTGTTAATACTTAAAAATATATACTTTCTATTTTATAACCAGAAATATAGAAATTGTCATTAAAATACATACGAATGACATTTTAAATCTTACCTTATTAAAATTGTGCGTGTAAATAATGTATATTTTTTAATTTTTTAGAAGTAATTCGTGATAATTGAAATATTAAAATATACAATATTTATAATGCAATATGCCTTGAAATAATATGATATTAATATTATTAAAGTAATATTAACGTCAACAAAAGAACGTGTTAATATGCTATGCTTTCTTGCATAAATTATGTATTAATGCATTCTAAGTTGTGATATAATGTTATTTGTTGAATTCATTTTTTTAAATAATAATTTCCTTATGTTGAAGTAGTCTAATTTTAAAAATTCAAATAAATTTAATATTATTTTGTCATATATATTTTAAATATAAGAATTTCTTAAACTAATTTAACATAAAATTTTTAGTAAATTTGATATTATTTCATAATATATATTTTAAATATAAGAATTTTTACACTAATATTAAATTTGAAATGACTCTTTTACAATTTACAATTTTTTACATATGATCTCAATTAACCAGGGATGAACTACACTTTAAGTGAACTTTTAAATTGAAAAGTTTGAAAAATTGATCTCTCATTTGAATAGAATTTTCAAGTAATAAAAATGCAATTTTTTAATTTATGAAAGATATTTTTTATTTATTAAAAATTTAAAAGAATTTAAATAAGTAGATGTTAAAGAATTAATTAGATTTCAAATAATTAATTATATGTTAGTTAGATGTTTAGAAAAAATATAACTAGATGTTTCTTAGTTAGTTACGCGTTAATTTATTAATTGATTAGCAACTAACTAATTTGAGTTTATAATAAGGTATCAACTAGATAATTAATTAATTAATGAATTAAATGTTTCTTAGTTAATTAGAAGGGAGTTAGACGTCAATTAGATATTAAGAGAATGTTAATTAGATAAATAATTAATTAAGTGAATGTTAAGTAATTAAGTAAATGTTAAATAATTAATTAGATTTTTAGAAATTAGATTAATTAATTAATTAGTAGCTAATTTATGAAGGATCTCTTACTTATTTTTTTTAAAATGTTAAATATTATTTTTAAAATATAAATTGTGTTTAAATAAAAGTATAAAATAATTAATATTTATAAAACAGTTAACTACTTAGAAAATTGTCATAAACTAAAATGAAAATTGAAAGCGGGGCTTAGTTACAGTTAAGGTGGCCTTGCCCTGGTGCTATGATAAAACTTTGATAAAATTATATCCAAAGAAAATTATATTTCTATAAATTGAAATTAAATCATTATAAAAAGAAAAAAAAAACCTAGTCGATGACATGTTAATCATAAACCAATCACTAAAAAATATATACATTTAAAAAATAGAAATAATAAAATAAAAATAATCGACCTAATATATTAGAAAAATAATCCCTCACTCAAAAATATATGTATTAAAATTTTAATATTGATTGAATTTTGATGTATATTATATATTGAAACAATATCGATTCAAAATTTAAATAACATCAATTTTATAAAAGTAAAAGTCAAGATTTAAATTCAAATGTTTAAATAAAAGTATCGTTAAATTAAAATTTACAAATTATTTATACAAATTTAGAAAAATAAAATAACACTCTCTCTATAAGTTAATCTAAAAGAGAAGAATTTTAATGAAATGACGTACAATTTTCTGAAAAATGACTGGTACAACAAAGTTTCCCTCTTTTTTTTTAAATAGCTTCAAATTGTAAAATTATTAATCAAGTAACATTCAAAAATATATCTTATAGTTTGAAAAAATTTATAGTGGATAAACTTTATGTTTAATAATTTGAATAGTAATTCTATTTTTTTTGTTAATCTATATAAACGAAAAGATCATAATGAAAGCAGATCAAATGCATTTAAGATTTGGATTTCCAATCGCATAAAGCTTGCATTTGTCACTAGATGTAAACAAAACCCACACCTCTCTATTTCTCATTCCAATCTCTTTTGTAATAATCGTCATTTGCTTCCTGCCTCTGTGTTTTGCATCAGAAATCACGCTTCCTTTATCTTTCCTCCATGGAAACAAGAAGAGTGGAATGCGAACTCATGCAAATGGCCTCGGGACGAAGATTAAGTCCCATGTGCGTCTTCATCATTATCGTCAAGGAGACTCACCGGACGTTGTTCCAACATCTTGACGGCCACAAGACTATAATCCAACGGGATAAACTTCCAACTCGACGCTCTATCTTTCGCCTTCCGCTTTCAGTTCTTCTCGAGGCTGGGCGACCCTATGACCACGTGTTGAATGAGTTCTTCTGCATCAATCTTGACCAAGATTTATGCACTCTCTTCACCTCATGCGTATATGATACTGTCCATGAGTCGATCCCTCCAAGGTCTCGCTTCAGGCGTCATCGGGGCTTCCGTATGAAATTTCATGTGAAGGTCAAAAGGAACCGATTGTTCGACGAAATAGAACATGGGGCCATGCTTTTGCGAATCGACCATGATCGGTTCTCCCAATTGATAACGAACAGTGATAACGTTGAGTCTGAAACTTGGAATGACGTTATGGATGAAGTCCCTTCTGGGTCACATGCATCAAACTCCGATGCATTGGACATTGATCGATCGATGAATGGAAGTACAGCAAGCTTTCAGGACATCGACAGTAGAAAAGAAGATGAAGTAGGGGATTGTAGTATTTGTCTGGTGGAATTATCATCTGGAGGGCCAGTCGTTAAGATACCGTGTTCTCACATGTTTCACGAAGCTTGTCTTTTAGGTTGGTTGGTGATTAACAACTCATGTCCTCTTTGCCGCTGCAGTTGCTTGATGTACCGATATCTGATAGTTAGGGCTTTCTACATTTTCGGTTAGATTTACATTTGTTTTTGCATTTGCTTGTAATTTATTCAACATTTTATTATGCACAAATTCTTGTATTTTTTGGTGTGTTTTTAGATAATTAATTTAGAGAGTTGATGAATAAGATTTAATTAAATTTATGATTAATTAATATTAATAATTATTAAGTTATATATATAATAACAAATATTAACAATAATTTCACGTAAATCTAAACGTAGTCTCTTTAAAAATTCTCGAAATGCTTTCACTTACCTATATTAAATATATTAAATTAGACAAAAATTCGTATAATATAAAAAATAATTTCAAGTATATATATTTTTATTATTAAAAATATATTTTATATTTTAATATTAAATACGATATCTTAAATTAATTTTCATATTATTATTAAATTAATAATTTATAAATTTTACATTATAAATTACTATTACTATTAGCCTAAAAACTGAATTATATTAAGAAAATAATTTATGACTAAGTAAAATTTAAAAGTACTTTTATTAATGTTACAAATTAATGTAAAAATTAATTTATAAATAAATTTCAATAAATTTAAAATACACAATTATGTAAATAAAAACTATAAATTTTGATATATTATTAAAATATAAAATTATAAAATAATTAATAATATTGTTAATACTTAAAAATATATACTTTCTATTTTATAACCAGAAATATAGAAATTGTCATTAAAATACATACGAATGACATTTTAAATCTTACCTTATTAAAATTGTGCGTGTAAATAATGTATATTTTTTAATTTTTTAGAAGTAATTCGTGATAATTGAAATATTAAAATATACAATATTTATAATGCAATATGCCTTGAAATAATATGATATTAATATTATTAAAGTAATATTAACGTCAACAAAAGAACGTGTTAATATGCTATGCTTTCTTGCATAAATTATGTATTAATGCATTCTAAGTTGTGATATAATGTTATTTGTTGAATTCATTTTTTTAAATAATAATTTCCTTATGTTGAAGTAGTCTAATTTTAAAAATTCAAATAAATTTAATATTATTTTGTCATATATATTTTAAATATAAGAATTTCTTAAACTAATTTAACATAAAATTTTTAGTAAATTTGATATTATTTCATAATATATATTTTAAATATAAGAATTTTTACACTAATATTAAATTTGAAATGACTCTTTTACAATTTACAATTTTTTACATATGATCTCAATTAACCAGGGATGAACTACACTTTAAGTGAACTTTTAAATTGAAAAGTTTGAAAAATTGATCTCTCATTTGAATAGAATTTTCAAGTAATAAAAATGCAATTTTTTAATTTATGAAAGATATTTTTTATTTATTAAAAATTTAAAAGAATTTAAATAAGTAGATGTTAAAGAATTAATTAGATTTCAAATAATTAATTATATGTTAGTTAGATGTTTAGAAAAAATATAACTAGATGTTTCTTAGTTAGTTACGCGTTAATTTATTAATTGATTAGCAACTAACTAATTTGAGTTTATAATAAGGTATCAACTAGATAATTAATTAATTAATGAATTAAATGTTTCTTAGTTAATTAGAAGGGAGTTAGACGTCAATTAGATATTAAGAGAATGTTAATTAGATAAATAATTAATTAAGTGAATGTTAAGTAATTAAGTAAATGTTAAATAATTAATTAGATTTTTAGAAATTAGATTAATTAATTAATTAGTAGCTAATTTATGAAGGATCTCTTACTTATTTTTTTTAAAATGTTAAATATTATTTTTAAAATATAAATTGTGTTTAAATAAAAGTATAAAATAATTAATATTTATAAAACAGTTAACTACTTAGAAAATTGTCATAAACTAAAATGAAAATTGAAAGCGGGGCTTAGTTACAGTTAAGGTGGCCTTGCCCTGGTGCTATGATAAAACTTTGATAAAATTATATCCAAAGAAAATTATATTTCTATAAATTGAAATTAAATCATTATAAAAAGAAAAAAAAAAAAACCTAGTCGATGACATGTTAATCATAAACCAATCACTAAAAAATATATACATTTAAAAAATAAAAATAATAAAATAAAAATAATCGACCTAATATATTAGAAAAATAATCCCTCACTCAAAAATATATGTATTAAAATTTTAATATTGATTGAATTTTGATGTATATTATATATTGAAACAATATCGATTCAAAATTTAAATAACATCAATTTTATAAAAGTAAAAGTCAAGATTTAAATTCAAATGTTTAAATAAAAGTATCGTTAAATTAAAATTTACAAATTATTTATACAAATTTAGAAAAATAAAATAACACTCTCTCTATAAGTTAATCTAAAAGAGAAGAATTTTAATGAAATGACGTACAATTTTCTGAAAAATGACTGGTACAACAAAGTTTCCCTCTTTTTTTTTTAAATAGCTTCAAATTGTAAAATTATTAATCAAGTAACATTCAAAAATATATCTTATAGTTTGAAAAAATTTATAGTGGATAAAGTTTATGTTTAATAATTTGAATAGTAATTCTATTTTTTTGTTAATCTATATAAACGAAAAGATCATAATGAAAGCAGATCAAATGCATTTAAGATTTGGATTTCCAATCGCATAAAGCTTGCATTTGTCACTAGATGTAAACAAAACCCACACCTCTCTATTTCTCATTCCAATCTCTTTTGTAATAATCGTCATTTGCTTCCTGCCTCTGTGTTTTGCATCAGAAATCACGCTTCCTTTATCTTTCCTCCATGGAAACAAGAAGAGTGGAATGCGAACTCATGCAAATGGCCTCGGGACGAAGATTAAGTCCCATGTGCGTCTTCATCATTATCGTCAAGGAGACTCACCGGACGTTGTTCCAACATCTTGACGGCCACAAGACTATAATCCAACGGGATAAACTTCCAACTCGACGCTCTATCTTTCGCCTTCCGCTTTCAGTTCTTCTCGAGGCTGGGCGACCCTATGACCACGTGTTGAATGAGTTCTTCTGCATCAATCTTGACCAAGATTTACGCACTCTCTTCACCTCATGCGTATATGATACTGTCCATGAGTCGGTCCCTCCAAGGTCTCGCTTCAGGCGTCGTCGGGGCTTCCGTATGAAATTTCATGGGAAGGTCAAAAGGAACCGATTGTTCGACGAAATAGAACATGGGGCCATGCTTTTGCGAATCGACCATGATAGGTTCTCCCAATTGATAACGAACAGTGATAACGTTGAGTCTGAAACTTGGAATGACGTTATGGATGAAGTCCCTTCTGGGTCACATGCATCAAACTCCGATGCATTGGACATTGATCGATCGACGAATGGAAGTACAGCAAGCTTTCAGGACATCGACAGTAGAAAAGAAGATGAAGTAGGGGATTGTAGTATTTGTCTGGTGGAATTATCATCTGGAGGGCCAGTCGTTAAGATACCGTGTTCTCACATGTTTCACGAAGCTTGTCTTTTAGGTTGGTTGGTGATTAACAACTCATGTCCTCTTTGCCGCCGCGCAGTTGCTTGATGTACCGATATCTGATAGTTAGGGCTTTCTACATTTTCGGTTAGATTTACATTTGTTTTTGCATTTGCTTGTAATTTATTCAACATTTTATTATGCACAAATTCTTGTATTTTTTGGTGTGTTTTTAGATAATTAATTTAGAGAGTTGATGAATAAGATTTAATTAAATTTATTATTAATTAATATTAATAATTATTAAGTTATATATATAATAACAAATATTAACAATAATTTCACGTAAATCTAAACGTAGTCTCTTTAAAAATTCTCGAAATGCTTTCACTTACCTATATTAAATATATTAAATTAGACAAAAATTCGTATAATATAAAAAATAATTTCAAGTATATATATTTTTATTATTAAAAATATATTTTATATTTTAATATTAAGTACGATATCTTAAATTAATTTTCATATTATTATTAAATTAATAATTTATAAATTTTACATTATAAATTACTATTACTATTAGCCTAAAAACTGAATTATATTAAGAAAATAATTTATGACTAAGTAAAATTTAAAAGTACTTTTATTAATGTTACAAATTAATGTAAAAATTAATTTATAAATAAATTTCAATAAATTTAAAATACACAATTATGTAAATAAAAACTATAAATTTTGATATATTATTAAAATATAAAATTATAAAATAATTAATAATATTGTTAATACTTAAAAATATATACTTTCTATTTTATAACCAGAAATATAGAAATTGTCATTAAAATACATACGAATGACATTTTAAATCTTACCTTATTAAAATTGTGCGTGTAAATAATGTATATTTTTTAATTTTTTAGAAGTAATTCGTGATAATTGAAATATTAAAATATACAATATTTATAATGCAATATGCCTTGAAATAATATGATATTAATATTATTAAAGTAATATTAACGTCAACAAAAGAACGTGTTAATATGCTATGCTTTCTTGCATAAATTATGTATTAATGCATTCTAAGTTGTGATATAATGTTATTTGTTGAATTCATTTTTTTAAATAATAATTTCCTTATGTTGAAGTAGTCTAATTTTAAAAATTCAAATAAATTTAATATTATTTTGTCATATATATTTTAAATATAAGAATTTCTTAAACTAATTTAACATAAAATTTTTAGTAAATTTGATATTATTTCATAATATATATTTTAAATATAAGAATTTTTACACTAATATTAAATTTGAAATGACTCTTTTACAATTTACAATTTTTTACATATGATCTCAATTAACCAGGGATGAACTACACTTTAAGTGAACTTTTAAATTGAAAAGTTTGAAAAATTGATCTCTCATTTGAATAGAATTTTCAAGTAATAAAAATGCAATTTTTTAATTTATGAAAGATATTTTTTATTTATTAAAAATTTAAAAGAATTTAAATAAGTAGATGTTAAAGAATTAATTAGATTTCAAATAATTAATTATATGTTAGTTAGATGTTTAGAAAAAATATAACTAGATGTTTCTTAGTTAGTTACGCGTTAATTTATTAATTGATTAGCAACTAACTAATTTGAGTTTATAATAAGGTATCAACTAGATAATTAATTAATTAATGAATTAAATGTTTCTTAGTTAATTAGAAGGGAGTTAGACGTCAATTAGATATTAAGAGAATGTTAATTAGATAAATAATTAATTAAGTGAATGTTAAGTAATTAAGTAAATGTTAAATAATTAATTAGATTTTTAGAAATTAGATTAATTAATTAATTAGTAGCTAATTTATGAAGGATCTCTTACTTATTTTTTTTAAAATGTTAAATATTATTTTTAAAATATAAATTGTGTTTAAATAAAAGTATAAAATAATTAATATTTATAAAACAGTTAACTACTTAGAAAATTGTCATAAACTAAAATGAAAATTGAAAGCGGGGCTTAGTTACAGTTAAGGTGGCCTTGCCCTGGTGCTATGATAAAACTTTGATAAAATTATATCCAAAGAAAATTATATTTCTATAAATTGAAATTAAATCATTATAAAAAGAAAAAAAAAAAAACCTAGTCGATGACATGTTAATCATAAACCAATCACTAAAAAATATATACATTTAAAAAATAAAAATAATAAAATAAAAATAATCGACCTAATATATTAGAAAAATAATCCCTCACTCAAAAATATATGTATTAAAATTTTAATATTGATTGAATTTTGATGTATATTATATATTGAAACAATATCAATTCAAAATTTAAATAACATCAATTTTATAAAAGTAAAAGTCAAGATTTAAATTCAAATGTTTAAATAAAGGTATCGTTAAATTAAAATTTACAAATTATTTATACAAATTTAGAAAAATAAAATAACACTCTCTCTATAAGTTAATCTAAAAGAAAAGAATTTTAATGAAATGACGTACAATTTTCTGAAAAATGACTGGTACAACAAAGTTTCCCTCCTTTTTTTTTTAAATAGCTTCAAATTGTAAAATTATTAATCAAGTAACATTCAAAAATATATGTTATAGTTTGAAAAAATTTATAGTGGATAAAGTTTATGTTTAATAATTTGAATAGTAATTCTATTTTTTTGTTAATCTATATAAACGAAAAGATCATAATGAAAGCAGATCAAATGCATTTAAGATTTGGATTTCCAATCGCATAAAGCTTGCATTTGTCACTAGATGTAAACAAAACCCACACCTCTCTATTTCTCATTCCAATCTCTTTTGTAATAATCGTCATTTGCTTCCTGCCTCTGTGTTTTGCATCAGAAATCACGCTTCCTTTATCTTTCCTCCATGGAAACAAGAAGAGTGGAATGCGAACTCATGCAAATGGCCTCGGGACGAAGATTAAGTCCCATGTGCGTCTTCATCATTATCGTCAAGGAGACTCACCGGACGTTGTTCCAACATCTTGACGGCCACAAGACTATAATCCAACGGGATAAACTTCCAACTCGACGCTCTATCTTTCGCCTTCCGCTTTCAGTTCTTCTCGAGGCTGGGCGACCCTATGACCACGTGTTGAATGAGTTCTTCTGCATCAATCTTGACCAAGATTTACGCACTCTCTTCACCTCATGCGTATATGATACTGTCCATGAGTCGGTCCCTCCAAGGTCTCGCTTCAGGCGTCGTCGGAGCTTCCGTATGAAATTTCATGTTAAGGTCAAAAGGAACCGATTGTTCGACGAAATAGAACATGGGGCCATGCTTTTGCGAATCGACCATGATAGGTTCTCCCAATTGATAACGAACAGTGATAACGTTGAGTCTGAAACTTGGAATGACGTTATGGATGAAGTCCCTTCTGGGTCACATGCATCAAACTCCGATGCATTGGACATTGATCGATCGACGAATGGAAGTACAGCAAGCTTTCAGGACATCGACAGTAGAAAAGAAGATGAAGTAGGGGATTGTAGTATTTGTCTGGTGGAATTATCATCTGGAGGGCCAGTCGTTAAGATACCGTGTTCTCACATGTTTCACGAAGCTTGTCTTTTAGGTTGGTTGGTGATTAACAACTCATGTCCTCTTTGCCGCGCAGTTGCTTGATGTACCGATATCTGATAGTTAGGGCTTTCTACATTTTCGGTTAGATTTACATTTGTTTTTGCATTTGCTTGTAATTTATTCAACATTTTATTATGCACAAATTCTTGTATTTTTTGGTGTGTTTTTAGATAATTAATTTAGAGAGTTGATGAATAAGATTTAATTAAATTTATGATTAATTAATATTAATAATTATTAAGTTATATATATAATAACAAATATTAACAATAATTTCACGTAAATCTAAACGTAGTCTCTTTAAAAATTCTCGAAATGCTTTCACTTACCTATATTAAATATATTAAATTAGACAAAAATTCGTATAATATAAAAAATAATTTCAAGTATATATATTTTTATTATTAAAAATATATTTTATATTTTAATATTAAGTACGATATCTTAAATTAATTTTCATATTATTATTAAATTAATAATTTATAAATTTTACATTATAAATTACTATTACTATTAGCCTAAAAACTGAATTATATTAAGAAAATAATTTATGACTAAGTAAAATTTAAAAGTACTTTTATTAATGTTACAAGTTAATGTAAAAATTAATTTATAAATAAATTTCAATAAATTTAAAATACACAATTATGTAAATAAAAACTATAAATTTTGATATATTATTAAAATATAAAATTATAAAATAATTAATAATATTGTTAATACTTAAAAATATATACTTTCTATTTTATAACCAGAAATATAGAAATTGTCATTAAAATACATACGAATGACATTTTAAATCTTACCTTATTAAAATTGTGCGTGTAAATAATGTATATTTTTTAATTTTTTAGAAGTAATTCGTGATAATTGAAATATTAAAATATACAATATTTATAATGCAATATGCCTTGAAATAATATGATATTAATATTATTAAAGTAATAGTAACGTCAACAAAAGAACGTGTTAATATGCTATGCTTTCTTGCATAAATTATGTATTAATGCATTCTAAGTTGTGATATAATGTTATTTGTTGAATTCATTTTTTTAAATAATAATTTCCTTATGTTGAAGTAGTCTAATTTTAAAAATTCAAATAAATTTAATATTATTTTGTCATATATATTTTAAATATAAGAATTTCTTAAACTAATTTAACATAAAATTTTTAGTAAATTTGATATTATTTCATAATATATATTTTAAATATAAGAATTTTTACACTAATATTAAATTTGAAATGACTCTTTTACAATTTACAATTTTTTACATATGATCTCAATTAATCAGGGATGAACTACACTTTAAGTGAACTTTTAAATTGAAAAGTTTGAAAAATTGATCTCTCATTTGAATAGAATTTTCAAGTAATAAAAATGCAATTTTTTAATTTATGAAAGATATTTTTTATTTATTAAAAATTTAAAAGAATTTAAATAAGTAGATGTTAAAGAATTAATTAGATTTCAAATAATTAATTATATGTTAGTTAGATGTTTACAAAAATATAACTAGATGTTTCTTAGTTAGTTACGCGTTAATTTATTAATTGATTAGCAACTAACTAATTTGAGTTTATAATAAGGTATCAACTAGATAATTAATTAATTAATGAATTAAATGTTTCTTAGTTAATTAGAAGGGAGTTAGACGTCAATTAGATATTAAGAGAATGTTAATTAAATAAATAATTAATTAAGTGAATGTTAAGTAATTAAGTAAATGTTAAATAATTAATTAGATTTTTAGAAATTAGATTAATTAATTAATTAGTAGCTAATTTATGAAGGATCTCTTACTTATTTTTTTTAAAATGTTAAATATTATTTTTAAAATATAAATTGTGTTTAAATAAAAGTATAAAATAATTAATATTTATAAAACAGTTAACTACTTAGAAAATTGTCATAAACTAAAATGAAAATTGAAAGCGGGGCTTAGTTACAGTTAAGGTGGCCTTGCCCTGGTGCTATGATAAAACTTTGATAAAATTATATCCAAAGAAAATTATATTTCTATAAATTGAAATTAAATCATTATAAAAAGAAAAAAAAAAAAACCTAGTCGATGACATGTTAATCATAAACCAATCACTAAAAAATATATACATTTAAAAAATAAAAATAATCGACCTAATATATTAGAAAAATAATCCCTCACTCAAAAATATATGTATTAAAATTTTAATATTGATTGAATTTTGATGTATATTATATATTGAAACAATATCAATTCAAAATTTAAATAACATCAATTTTATAAAAGTAAAAGTCAAGATTTAAATTCAAATGTTTAAATAAAGGTATCGTTAAATTAAAATTTACAAATTATTTATACAAATTTAGAAAAATAAAATAACACTCTCTCTATAAGTTAATCTAAAAGAAAAGAATTTTAATGAAATGACGTACAATTTTCTGAAAAATGACTGGTACAACAAAGTTTCCCTCCTTTTTTTTTTTTAAATAGCTTCAAATTTTAAAATTATTAATCAAGTAACATTCAAAAATATATCTTATAGTTTGAAAAAATTTATAGTGGATAAAGTTTATGTTTAATAATTTTAATAGTAATTCTATTTTTTTGTTAATCTATATAAACGAAAAGATCATAATGAAAGCAGATCAAATGCATTTAAGATTTGGATTTCCAATCGCATAAAGCTTGCATTTGTCACTAGATGTAAACAAAACCCACACCTCTCTATTTCTCATTCCAATCTCTTTTG